>WHUY01000069.1:0-246933 GCA_015179035.1 Tirmania nivea | reverse complement strand
ACTGATATCTGTAGTAGTCGAGTATGTATTCAGTAGTACTCGAGATATTTTGCCTTACTGCCAAAACTGAATAAGTAACTAGATGATTACTATATTAATATTGACCAAATCTTAGGACTTGATACATGCAAAATATATAGTTTCAGACCCAAAAGATACTCCTACCCATATGGAAGAAGGCTTTATCAATCCCAATAAAATTGATATAAGTGAGGAGAGATAAGCACTTAGATATAATATAGAATTCCTCTACCATATAGTGCTAGTCACTCTAGATAGACTCTTAGGATATAGTAATACAGATTCAGAGTATGGGAGTAGTATGGAAGCAGATAAAGAGTTTGAGATAGATGATCCTAATATAGCAGATATAACGAGTCATATTTCTAGCCTATTCAATAGTTTCAGTTTACAGTCAATGGGAAAAAGGGGTATTGTATTCTAATACAGTCTATTGCAAAAGAAACTAAGAACACTAATACTCTCTATTCCATATTATAGAACTAAGTACCCTGCATCTCTAACCATTAGCCTAAGTCCTTCAATAGTAATAAGGCTCTAGAAGAAGCTATAGCCTACTCAATATAGGAATTACAAAGTGTAATCACGTATACTTAGTTGGGGCTACAGGAAATAAGGTATAGTTAATTTGATTTCTGAGTATTTTTTATTTATTAGTTTCCTTTATGAGAGGGGTTTCCTTTATAAGTTTTTTTTTTTGTTTATTTTCATTTGTAAGTAAGTTTTGATTTGTCCCATTAGTTTCCCTTTATATATATGGGTTTCTTTTATATGTGTAGTTTTCCTTTATATGTGTGGGTTTCCTTTGTGTGTGTGGGTTTTGTTTGTAGGCATGAGTTTTCTTTATGTATATAAGTTTCCTTTATGTACATAGATTTCATCAATGGGCTCATTTACTATAGTATATGGGTTTTTCTGGATGTTGTTCTCAATCAATTTTATTTTTGGATAGTTATTACTGATATTTGGTCTTAATAGGGGACCATGATGAGCTACAGGGTCATACAGGTGGATTTTGTCTTATAATGACTATGTAGTGGGTTTACATTAGTAAATATAATTTATTTTATTTTTATTACTTAGATTATTCATTATTTATATGTGTATTGAGTTTGGGGGGCATGTCTTGAGGTATGTGAGAAGTGGTTAAATAGGAATTATTATTATTGAGGAGTAGGGTAATGCGAATTAAGAGGTTTAAAGATAAGCAGTTCAAGTAAGGAATATTTTTCTGAGTACGTAAGGGATTATAGGCAGGGGTAAGTAAGTAGGACTTAGAATATATAGTGTGTGGGAAGGCAAACGATGTATAGTAGAATAGAGGAGGGTAGGATAAGTAGGAGAGGCATAGAGTATATGAGTAGATAAATATAGGGTAAAAGGTTGGGTAAACTAGGATAGTAGAATCAATCCGTAACTATAATAGAAATAACAAGAAATGTAATCCATAACAAGAGATGCAATCCATGAAAAAAGATGCTTTCCGTAATAATAGGTACTATCTGGTAATAAGAGATGCAATAAGTGACAAGAGGTATATTCTATTATAAGAGGTGTAATCTGTGACTAGAAGTAGAATCGGTGATAAAAGATAGAATCGGTAACAAAAGGTACAATGTATAACAATAGGTATAATCCATTATAAGATATACAATCTATGACAAGAGGTGCAATCCATAACTAGAGGTATAATTCGTGATAAGAGATGTATTCTATGACAAGAGGTGCAATCCGTGACTAAAGGTAGAATGGGTGACAAGAGGTAGAATCAGTGACAAGAGATGCAATCCATAACAATAGGTACAATCCATAATAAGAGGTACAATCTATAACAAAAGGTATAATCTATGATAAGAGGTACAATCCATAATAAGAGGCACATTTTGTAATAAGAGGTATAATCTATGATAAGAGGTACAATCCGTAATAAGAGGTGCAATCTATGACAATAGGTATATTCTGTAATAAGAGATGCAATCTATGAATAGAAGTGAAATTGGTAATAAGAAGTACAATCTATAATAAGAGGTACAATCTGTGACTAGAGGTGCAATCTATAACAAAAGGTAGAATCGGTGATAAGAGGTTTAATCTGTGACTTGAGGTAGAATCGGTGACAAAAGGTGCAATCTATAACAAGAGGTAGAATTAGTGATAAGAGGTGTAAGCCATGATAAGAGGTACAATCTGTAACTTGAGGTAGAATTAGTGACAAGAGGTATAATCCATAATAAGAGGTATAATCTATAATAAGAGGTACAATCCATGGGTAAAATTGGTAATAAGAGGTACAATTAATGATAAGAGGTATAATCCTTAACAAGAAGTGGAATCAGTGACAAGAGATGCAATCTATGACAAGAGTCAATCTGTAACAAGAATAGAAATAACAAGAGATACAATTCATGACAAGAGATACAATTTGTAAAAATAGATACTATGCAGTAATAAGAAGTACAATCTATAATAAGAGGTGTAATTTGTGATAAGAGATAGGATCGATAACAAGAGGTATAATCTGTTATAAGAGGTACAATCCATGGCAAAAAGTAGAATTAGACAAGAGGTGCAATCTGTAATAAGAGTCAATCTTTGATATAAATAGAAATGACAAGAGATATAATCTGTGATAAAAGATACAATCTATGATAATAAGTACTATGTAGTAATAAAAGGAACAATCTATAATAAGAGGTGCAATCCGTAATAAAAGGTGGAATCGGTCATAAAAGGTACAATTTGTAACAAGAGAGGTAATTCATGATAAGAAGTAGAAGAGGGTAATTCCATACAAAGGACAAGGAAGTGAAAATTATGCCTTAAGAGGACAGTATGAATATAATGAGTTAAAAAGATGAACAAAACTATGGCAAGTAATAAATGGGGTAAGGGCGGGAAATGGCAGGGCTTGGTAGATACCTAAAGATAAAGAAGGTTAGTAAGGTATCTTAGTGAGTATTCTGTAGATTATCAAATAATCGCTGAGTTGGTGTGAGGCGAGTTACTACTAGCCAGAACTGAGATGAAGTAATAACTGAACGAGTTCTCAAGGTCATAAACTTGAACCAACTTGCCCTATGGTATATACTATCTATAATCCTCTACTCCATATATGAATTTGGCCAATTCTATAAATTAGCTATTTATGCAATAGTTGTAGAAGCTATATATCAAAAACTATTGAAATATGAAAAGGTTTAGAGGAGAATTTATTATCATAAAATAGTTGAGTATTATACTACCTATAGTTATAAAAACTATAGGGTATCTTCTTTATTTCCTTATTAGAAACAGGTCAGCTTTAGACCTATAAAGTTATTTATAGTTTAATATTTTATCTACTTACTAGTCAATGATATTATGATTATTATCTTCTCTTTTCTTTCTTGGTAGTCATACTCTAGTAAAGGCCTTCCAATAGTATACTAAACTATCATTGGCCTGACTTTACTCTAATTCTATTACAACTATTTTCTATTTATAGTATTTCTCCTTTTTATAAAATTAGAATTGGTCTAAAGTAAATACTAAGCTATTAATATTAGATCCTCTTCCTTGATTTTATCAAGGGTATTACTGAGATCATTATCTTCTATGTTGACCCATTCTCCCTCATTATTGATAGACCTTAACTAGAGGTTCGATATGGGTTAGATCCTTGAGGAATTTATCATTTTATATGCATTATTGAACTAAAAATCAAAATATCTCTTTAATTGTTTCCTTATTAGCTTTCTTAGCTTGGGTCTTACTTTTTTCTGGAGGATAATGACTATTATAGTATCTCTCATAATATTAACAGATCTCTAAAGTGTATAGTCAATATACGTAGACTATAGGATAGAGTATACTATAGGTATATGAGTATATAGGTATATAGGTATATAAGTATATGGGTGTATAGGTATGTGGGTAGTATTATTATATGATAATATTGACTAAGTAAAGTTCAAAATAATTTATATAAATAGGTAGTCAATATATAGTGATAGATGTTATAATAAATATATAATAGATTACTAACTATGGCAGAATGATAGTTTCTGCTAATCTTAATGGAAGGAGTATAGATGAATATATGTATGAAATATTCCAAAGTCATGATAGTTAGTAACTATCCAGCCTACCGTCTATCCCACAAACTATCCCAGCAATCGTTCTACTTATTATCTAGATTATGGGACTCTTCTAAGTACAAAAACCTTCTAATCAGTAACCTTCTATATTATCATAGTTATTATAGTCTAATAAAACTCGAAGGCATTATTTAAACTATCTCATACCTTGAGAAAAGGGAAATTCAAGTACCTGAAAGTAAGTACTTTACTAGATTTTGGACTACTAGTGATAATATTGCTAGTAAAGATGTCTATAGGAATTTTCCATACTCCTCTAAGCTAGTTATTTGTAGCATAAGTGGAATTATACTACCTGATATAGATATTATATGCCCTAGTGAATAGTTGACAATATTTCTTAGTATACTAAAGTATTGTAGTAGATTGTATTACTATAATAAATATAGGTATACTTATATATTTTAATAAACTTTCTATTCAAACTTAGAGTTTCTAGACCATAATATCTGTCTTACTTGATTGTTGAAAACCTAAATAAGGTGAAGAGCTATTGAACTCTACTTCTTATAATACAAAGCTAAGAATATAATATTTGAGAAATCGGAACTTATATTTTTGAATCCTTAGAAGCATAGAGAGTAGTGAGATAAAGTAGGTATTATAAATACTACTTGAATAAAGAACTGATATTGAAAGCAAATGTCAGAAAGTAAAGATAAAGAAAAGCTTAAAAATGTACTATACCTATTGATATCTTATTAATAAAAACTGGTTGCTAAAATATGCAAATAACCTAATAGTATATTTGTATATGAAAATATATGATATAGTTTATAGATATATTATATCTATAAAATCTGAGTAAGCTAAAGATATTAGACAGAAATTAGATAGGAATCTTACTTAGGTATTATATTTTATAAGATACTTAAGGAAGGGATTGTAGTATTTGTATAGAAAAACTGCTATAGAATCCCACTACTAAAGTTACCTATAGTTATAGTAAATCTTATTAAATAATTAGCTCACTTATATAAATAGTACTGTATTTATTTTATACTTTATATATTGAAATATAACTATATACATCTGTATATTTAGTATATATTTATTTGAAAGAAAGTGCCAATCTTGAGAGGGATATAGAGTATACAATTAAGTGAATGTAGCACTGTAAGGTTAGTGTGAGTATATAGTACTAGTAGTATATAGTAGAGTATATTAGTCTAGTTATTAGAAGCCTTTTGTAAGAGGAGACTATATATGTATTTATAAGATCAAGAATGAGTAGATCAAAGTATGTGAGTAGTATATGTAGGATAGTTATGGCTAGGATAAAGATTAGTAGGGTTGTTATGCTAATTAGACTAGACAAAGATAGATATAAACTATATTAGAAATGCCAAGGCTACATTAAGAGTTTAGGTCTTAGTATTCCTCAATATGGTAATTTTTAAGATTAATAATTTATATGATAGTATTCGTATATATTTCCTTATTATCTAGGGAGTCTCAGTTCTTAAAGTAATAGTAGTCTAATTAAGTAATAAGATCTTTATTTTACTATTAATTTGGAGGTATTATTTCTTAAACTAATAGTAACCTATATGATATGTATATACTTTATATATACTGATCAGCAAGAAAAAATAGGTATTCGGATGCCTTACAGTGACGTCTAGACACTACTACTTTTTTTGCCTGCCGCTTGTGGCACCCTAGATGTCCGAGGTGTCTGCACACTTTTACTCCCCTAAAGCACCATAACGTCATGATCCAGGTACCTAAACGCCATCAATCTACCTATGGCACCTGGATGCCAGGTGTCAGAACCCCTTTACCAAGATGCTAGACTTAATATCCTCAGCTTTATCATAGTCCCACCCAACTCGGAGATAACTAAGGCACTGAAAGAGTATAACTCTACTCATTCCAAATTACCTCTATCTCGCACGATGCCTTAACTATTCAGTCTGGAAGGGATATATCTTCAGCTTCCCTATAGTAGAGGTCTGCTCTAGGCAATAAGACATGTCTAATGTTGAAACAGCACTGGTAACTAAGTATAATAAATATCTATAATATGCTGACGCATATATATACATTAAAGATTGTCCTATTCCACGCTGAAGTATCTAAAACCTAACCAACTTTCCACGGCCCCTGTTGGGGGCCATTACTAGTACATAGTGTCTGACTCCAATGCAAACGTAAGATGATGCTTCCAAAACCACCCATATGGCAACCTAGCTCATAGCCAATACGTGTTGATCTAGAGATGAGGCACAGAAGTGTAGACATCGAAGGTAGGGCAGTGTCGCTATCGGAAGCAAGGCAGTGTCAATATTGGAGAGCAGGCAATAGCGACATCATAGGCACGGTAGTATTGATATCAGAGGGAGGGCAGTATCGACATAGTAGGTATGGTAGTATCGACATCGGAGGCATGGCAACTCTCCTCCCTCTTTCGGAATCTTGTGGATAATTCTGAGAATAGTTAGTAATGCCTGTATATATCGGAAGCCTGGCCATGCTCTCACCTCGGTCAGAGGAACTTGCTTAGTCTCACATAGGCATAGCAGAGTAGATATTGGAGGCATACCACTGTCAACATCAGAGGCATGGAAACTCTCCTCCCTCTTCCTGGAGTACATATATAATTCTGAGTACGGTTAGCAATGCTTGTACATATCGAAGGCCAGGTCATGCTCTCACCTCTATTAGAGGAACTTTCCTAGTCGCACGCAGGCATGGCAGAGTGGACATTAGAGGCATGCCACTATCAATATTGGAGGTATGGAAACTCTCCTCCCTCTTTCGGAATCGCGTAAATAATTTTAAGAACAGTCACCAATGCTTACACATATTGAAGGCATGACAATGCGCTCACCTCCGTCAGAGGAAATTCCTTTATCTCACGCAGGCGTGGCAGAGCTGACACTGGAGGCATGCCACGGTCGATATTGGAGGCATGCTACTATTGACATCAGAGGTATGCAAACTCTCCTCCCTCTTCCTGCATTGCATTGATAATTCTGACAGTGGTCAGCAATGCTTGTACATGTCGGAGGCCTGATCATGCTCTTACCTCTATTAGAGGAACTTGCTTAGTTGCACGCAGGTATGGCAGAGTCGACATTGGAGGTATGCTACTGTTGACATTGGAGATATGCTACTGTCAACATCGGAGGTATGCTGCTGTCAACATCGGAGGCATGGAAACTCTTTTCCCTCTTCCTGGAGTGTATAGATAATTCTCACAGCTGTCAGCTATGCTTGCACATATCGGAGGCCTGGCAATTCTCTTACCTTTATTCGCTGAACTTGACTGGTCTCACAGAGAGGCATGGTACTGTCGATATTGTAGGCATGGTAGTACTCACATCACAGGTATACAAGCTCTCCTCTCTCTTCCTGGATTCTGTCCCTAATTCTGAGAGTGGTTAGCTATGCTTAGATATATCAGAGGCCTGGCCATGCTCTCACACATATGAGCTGAACTCTCTGACATAGCTAAGTTCTGTGCGCCAATATCGCACTGACAGTGTTGACATTGGTCAAAACTACTATGAAATAGGTTAGCTATATGTATATATAGTGGAGATCTGGTAATCCTCTCACCCAAATAGCAGTTTATGAGTTTCATTGACTTGTGTTGTAGATTGTGTTATGGATTGTATCGTAGATTATATTGTAGATTGTATTATAGATTGTGTTGTTGATGAAATTCCGAATGCCCTTATGACGTAAGAGCTGTGCCAGTAGCAGCTGCCGTATGTCTAGTGATTTGCGGTGGTAGGAGGGGTGTGCTACTCCACCTGACTAGGTATGATTAACTTCACTTAGCAGCTGCCTTGCAAGCCGGCTTGGAAAAGCCTACTCAGACTGGCAATACATGCTAGTATGGCAGTAAAACTAATAGTGCGCTATGCCTGTATTAGTAATAGTCATTTTTGGCTAAACGTCTTACCAACCTCCCCTTTGCATGGTTGTGAGGTAGATAGGGGCTATGCGCAACCATGATATAGCTATATCTAGAGTTCTCATATTCATATAGTGCCAGCTTTGCTAATATATATGACAATTCAGCATTCGCCGGCTTGTTTGGATACTTGTAATTTATGCATTCACCGGCTTACTTAGAAACCTATAATTCATGCATTCGCCAGCTTGCTTAGATACCCACAATTCATGCATTCACCGGTTTGCTTAGATAAGTATGCATTCGCTATTTTCTTATGCTGATATACATACAATTCATGCCTTTCAGGCTTCTCATTCTGATGTCCATGCATTTCATGCCTTTGCACTTTCTTTAGCTGATATCTATGAGCTTTACAAATATGCATGCCATTCATATCTTTCCGGCCTCTTTCCCAGGCATCTATATATTTCTAGGCTTTGCGCCTTACAAGCCACCGAATATATACTTGTCTAAGGAAGCCAGTGAATGTATGAATTGTAGGTATCTAAGCAAGCTGGTGAATACATGAACTACAGGTATCTAAACAAGCTAGCAAATGCTTGAATTGTTATGTATATTAGCAAGTCCAGCACTACATGAATATAAGAACCCCAGACATGACTATATCACGGTTGCGCATAGCCCCTATCTATCTCATGATCACACAAAGGGGAGGTTGGCAAGGCATTTAGCCAAAAATAACTATTACCTATACAGGCATAGCGCACTATTAGCTTTGCTACCACACTAGCATGTATTGCCAGTCTAAGTAGGCTTTTCCAAGCCAGCTTGCAAGGCAGCTGCTAAGTGGGGTTTATCATACCTAGTCAGGTGGAGTGGCACACCCCTCCTACCACCGCAAATTACTAGGCATACGGCAGCTACTGCTAGCACAGCTCTCATGTCGCAAGGGCATTCGGAATTTCATTTATAACATAATCCATAACACAATCCACAATATAATCTATAACACAATCTATAATACAATCCACAATACAAGTCAACAAAACTCATGAACTGCTATTTGGGTGAGAGGATTGCCAGATCTCCAATATATGCACACATAGCTAACCTATTTCACAGGAGTTTTGACCAATATCAATACTGTCGATGCGATATTGGTATACAGAACCAAGCTATATCAGGGAGTTCAGCTCATGTATGTGAGAGTATAGCCAGGCCTCTGATATATCCAAGCATAGCTAACTGCTCTTAGAATTAGGGACACGATCCAGGAAGAGGGAGGAGAGCTTGCATGTCTGTGATGTGAGCACTGCCATGCCTACGATATCGACAGTGCCATGCCCCTCCATAAGACTAGGCAAGTTCAGCAGATAAAAGTAAGAGCATTGCCAGGCCTCCAATATGTACAAGTATAGCTGATGGCTCTCAGAATTATCTATGCAATCTAGGAAGAGGGAGGAGAGCTTGTGTGCCTACAATATGAGTACTGCCATGCCTATAATATCTCCAGTGCTATGCTTCCATAAGACTAGGTAAGTTCAGCAGATAAAGGTGAGAGCATTGCCAAGCCTCCGATATATGCAAGTATAGCTGATGGCTATGAGAATTATCCATACAATCCAGGAAGAAGGAGGAGAATTTCCATGCCTCCAATGTCGATAGTAGCATGCCTCCGATATCGACTCTGCTATGCCTGCATGCGACCAAGCAAGTTCCTCTGACAGAGGTGAGAGCATGACTAGGCTTCCGACCTATGCAAGCATTACTGACCACTCTCAAAATTATCAATGCAATGCAGGAAGAGGGAGGAGAGTTTGTATGTCTCTGATATCGACAGTGGCATGCCTCCGATGTCGACCATGGCATACCTCCGATATCGACCGTGGTATGCCTTCGGTGTCAACTTTGCCACGCCTGCGTAAGACAAAGGAAGTTCTTCTGATGGAGGTAAGTATATTGCTATACCTTTAATATGTATAAGCATAGCTGATAGCTGTGAGAATTATCTAAGCATTCCAGGAAGAGAGAGGAGAGTTTGCATGTCTCTGATATCAATAGTAGCATGCCTCTGATGTTGACTCTGCCATGCCTGCATGTGACCAAAAAAGTTTCTCTGATAGAGGTGAGAGCATGATCTGGCCTCTGATATGTGCAAGTATTACTGACTGGTCTCAGCATTATCCACGCGATCCCGGAAGAGGGAGGAGAGTTTCCATACTTCCGATATCAACAATGGTATGCCTCTAATATCCACTCTGCCATGCCTGCGTGTGACTAGAAAAGTTTCTCTGACAGAGGTAAGAGCATGACCTAGCCTCAAATATATGTAAGTATTACTGACTACGCTCAGAATTATGCACACACTCTAGGAAGAGGGAGGAGAGTTTCCATACCTCTAATATCGATAGTAGCATACCTCCAATGTCCACTCTGCTATGCTTACATGAGACCAAGCAAGTTTCTCTGACTGAGGTGAGAGCATGGCCAGGCCTCCGATATATGCAGGCATTGCTGACTATTCTTAGAATTATCTATGCAATCTTAGAAGAGGCAGAAGAGTTGCCATACCTCCAATATCGATACTGCTATGCCTATGATGTCAATACCGCTCTCCCTCTGATATCAATACTACCATGCCTATGATGTTGCTACTGCCCACTCTTCAATGTTGACACTACCTTGCTTCTGATGGCGACACTGCCCTGCCTCCAATGTCTACACTTCTGTGCCTCGTTTCTAGATCAACATGTACTAGCTATAAGCTAGGTTGCTATGTGGGTGATTTTGGAAGCATCGTCCTACGTTTGCATCAGGGTCAGACGCTATGCGCTAGTAATGGCCCCCAACAGGGGCCGTGGAAAGTTGGTTAGGTTTTAGATGCTCCAGTGTAGAATAGGACAATCTTTGATGTACATATATGTATCAAAATACTATGGATATTTATTATACTAAGTTACCAATGCTGTTTCAATGTTGAGCATGTTTTATTGTCTGGAGCAGACCTCTACTATTGGGAAGCTGAAGACATATCCCTTCCGGACTGAACAGCTAAGGCATCGTACAAATATAGGCAATCCGGAAGGTGTAAGATTACCCTCTCCCAGCATATAAGTTATCTCTGAGTCTAGTGGGACTGTGATGAAGCTAAAGACGTCAAGCCCGGCGTCCTAGTAAAGAGGTCTCTGACACCTGGCGTCCTAGTACCATAGGTTGGATTGATAGCTTGTAATAATAGAAAGGCATCCTAATGTCAAGAGTATGGGTCTATAGTGTTCGAAAGCTAGTGATCGCGATCAGGGCTTACTAGCTTATCAGTTTGCCTCTAGGGATGCCTGTGTCACTAGAGATATGAGCGGTAAACTATATTCGTTCTTGATATAAATATAATTATTTTCAAGTTAATGACCTCTAGTATAGTTGAACTTCAGATTATAACTCAATTATTATTTATATAATTTGTGCTTCAGAATTAGACCTAAGTCATACTTATTATAGGCATCTCATAGTAAAACTTTATTATCTTTTATAATTTTTGTGAGTATTAGGAGGTATATATTATCATTACTGGATATAATTTATAAATAGTGATATATAATCTATTAGAGTAGTATTACCTAGTTAGTAGGTATTAAGTTATTAATCTTTAGTACTCTAGTTCAATTTCTTAGAACATTGTCTTTTTTTTTTCCCTATATTGCTTTATTCAATAACTACAGTAACTTTCTAATACCCTATTATAAAATTTGTAAGATGTATATATAATAGAAAGTTAAGTTTAAAAACAAAAAAAATCCTTATATATTTACTGAGGAAACCCTGCCTCTATAATATCCTCTTTCCTACCATCTAAAGAGGCTATTTGTTGTTTCAACGAGTTTAATATATCAATATTTTTATCAACCAATATAGAGTTCCAATAAAATAGACCTTCGGCTCTCAGAGTATTTACATCTCTATTCCTTTTTTTTATTATAGAAAGCCATACCCTCATTTAAATTGTTATATCCTATAAAGCCTTAACTTTAACTATTTTCTCTATCTGCTTTATAATCTAAGACTTATTTTGGATTCAGTTCTATTGTCAAGCTACTACTATTAATACTTTGTATAGATTTCCTACTATGATACTGGTAATACTATACAAAATAGTAACTTACCTTAATTTTCTGTATATGATCTTTAAACTGTAGTATATCTTTGAAATTGAGTTTGCTTAAGAGTTCTAAAAATAACTTTTTAGGCTTACTTTCTCGTAAACTATAGTCATATATATACACATGCAGAATAGCTTTTTCATTATTCTCTAGTACAAAAGCCTGCTCTTACATCAAGATATATAATATCAGAACTCAGAACTAGGCCCTACCTTATACTCAAGCTCGTAAGCTAGAACCCACTTCATTATCTCTTCCTCTATTGGCTCTGCTGCTCTAGGTATGTCTTGCTTATTTGTAATTTAGGCTGCATAACCTCTTTTGTACTATCTTTGCCTCACTTTTAACCTTACACTTTCGTTTTTGATCAAAAGTACAACCTTTCTTATTAGTTTCATAGTCAAATTTACTATTAGTTATATTAGACATTTACTTTAGACATATTGTTCTAGTTTAGACCTATTAGTGGTATGGAATTAACTAAGAAATTAGGAGGTAGTTGTAGATAGGAGATGTATAGTAGGATTAATTGGATAATGAACTCACTGATAAATAATACCTGTAGGTAGGGTGAGACTAGTCTGGTTATAGGTCGAGTATAGTAAAAATAAACTGCTAAAGCCAGAACTTTAATATTGGGTCCTTATCTGCATAAACACAATAAAACATTAATAATATAAGGTGAAGTGCTCAACTCATATATATAAACTATGGAATATTATATAAGATTAATATACATACCAGTAGATTAATAAAAGAATAATCACTTTTATTATTTGCTCATGTTATTATTCATATGATTACAAATACTATAGTAAGTCATCAAATATATTATATCCTAATATTATCACATTCACTCTACTCTACTACAACCTACTCTCCTATAATCTTTACCTCCAACATATTAAATTATCTCGAGATTGTCAAGCTTAAGACTTCATATGTCTTTATACATATCTATATAGATAACTATAATAATATTAGTTTCTGGTTTTAGTATCATAGCTCATAACCTAATTGGGGTTCTTATGAACTCTATTCAGAGCAAGATTGTATAGGAGGCTACAGATACAATTCAGGAATATGATAATAGTCTGACCAATCTAAGTATAGAAGAGTTTGATCTTTAAAGATATTGACTCAGACCTTAGAATAATCAACATATAAAGGTTTTATTCATAATCTCTTTAGAGTAAATCTATTTTTTTAAAAAGAAAGACTAATATAATAGTACTTATTTTAGGATACTATTGATAGTCATATACCTGCCCCTTAATATATGAATAGTATTCACTAAAAGCTGCCACAAAAAGTTCTCAGCGTAATTACAGAAGAAATCTATTCACTAAATAAGCCCAAAATAGTAGTACTGGCATCTCTACAATTAGAACCATTAGGATTGGCAACTCTTTCCAGTATATACTAACTACACTAAGACTAAAATTTTCCAAACCTAGACCTAGTACAATTAGAGGCTAGTCATAAGATTAGCATATATATTAATGATACACTTAAGGAAGTCTTCTATACTATGGTCTCTACCTTCAGTTGATCTACTAGAGAGTCCTTAACTAATCCTTTATAGATTATTAAGCTAATGAAACTAAACTTTTGTGCAAAATTCTAAATTGATTAAAGTTTTTTATACCTGAAGATATTATAGAATTAGGTAAATAAGTACAATATAGTTTAAAAACCAATAAAGAATCTCCAAACCAAAAAGTGTAGATATAGACATATTTCTCAGAGGGACATTTAGGAGCTTCAAGTATAATTAGATCAGATTAAGTTTTAGCTGTGTACTTTTAATATATAGGTAACATTATATTTCTATTTTTAGGTAGATATAATTTTACTTTTCTTTCATAGGTAGCTTTATTTAATTTTTTTTTATATGGTACCTTTATTTTAATTTTTTTTTTGGTATGGTAGCTTTATTTAATATCTTTTTTATTTTGAATATATAAGCTTCTTAGCAGATACTAAATATTAAACTTTCTTGTAACTTATATATGAATATATACAATTACCTATTAGTTCATTCCTTACCCTTTTGCCCTTCTATATCCTACTCTTCAATATCTTAGTCTTCTATATCTATATCCTCACCCTTACCTACACTGAATTATAATTGCTTCTCTACTAATATCTTCCAAATCACTCAGATATTCCCTATATCCTGTGATTAAACCACCTTCTCTATCTCTTATTTATCTCTCTATTCTTTCAGCCATGACACTTTTAACCTAGTATTTTTTACCTTTTTCAGGAATATCCCTGACCAATATGAAAGTAACTTCATTAGTCTATTTGGGCATTTTATTAGTTCGTCTTGATTTAAAGAGTATAAGTTAAATATATCAGGGACTATAATATATAGGACTGACTTACTAATTACTTTAAATAAGGTATTGGTATATTCCTTTCTAGCCTAGTCTCTACTTTTAACCACTTTTTGTGCCACAGTATCTCTAGCTTCTTCTTTAATTATTCTACTATAAATAAGTAGCTCAAACTATGGAATATTAGCTTTTTTGATATTCTGGAGGACAGCAAACTTCTCCACAAGCTCCTTAGTTATAATATATATTTTATCTTTTGAATAGACTGCCATCAACATTATTTGAATATCTAACTCTTAAGCATAATTATATTATAAGGTACAGATTAGTTAAAAGTACTCTATATACTAGTACTCTTTGGGATTGGCTACTTATCGAGTAAGACAAAGCTTTCAAGGCCTTTTTTCATGCTTTTACTACTAGGTCTATAACTATTTTAACTATATAAATAAGGTCTTACTTCTCTACTTCAACCATATTATTGAGTACCTTTTTTCTTTCCACAGTATATATATACTCCTTAGCGTACCTAGTCAGTTGGCCTCATAGCTCTTTACTACTTTTCTTCAATTCGATTGGTATCTTCTTTGCACCCACTTGTAGACTCATATTTCAGGTATTTAGCTTATATGTCTTAGTTCTTATAGCTATTATAGATAGGTCCTTTATAATATCATTTATTATATATCTGAAGTCCTTTCCTTACTCTGTATATAAACTCCAGATTTCTTAAATAAAAGTCTTAATATTCTTATTACTTTTTATTACAAACTTATCTATATTATTATTTTCTACTTTCTTATCATTAGATATTCTAATTAACTTACTGATAAATATATATATATAGATATATAGGAAAGTTACTGAAGACCCTGTTTAATAGAATATGTAGTTATTATAGAATGTTGAAAAGGTAGTAGTGATTATAAAATATAATCAAACTATATATAAGAATGAATACAAATATATATATATGATAATGTTTAATGAATACTTAGCTTTTTATTATTAATATATAGCCTAATATAATAAGTGATTCATAATTCTCGAGCTATTACTACTACTACACTACTACTACTAGAAGAGTATCCCACCTACGTATAATTATTGCCAGAGATATTAGCCATAAAAAGGCTTATCATAACCCTTCAACTGTACTTTGTAATCTCACTTCATTTGCCTCTTCATATGCAATCTTAAGATCTTCTATAATCAACAGATTTAGTAACTCTAGAACTAAAATAAATTGAAACTACCTCACTGGTATTATTTCTATCAGAGCTTTAGGGATCTTTTCTTAGAGCTAGAAGGCTAGATCTAGAAGTGTATCTTCAGCTTTAAAGCTAATAGCAATAGTTAATGAAACCTACTAATATTAGGTAAGATGAACCCTTATGACTATAATATCTTGAATCTAACTATTTACTTGTAAAAGCAGCTTCTGCCCCCCTATTCACTCTGAGAATCCCAAGTCTTATCTCTATACGTAGAAGTATAGATTTCTTAGATACTATCAACTAGTCCAACTCTAGTAAAATACCTTCTATTTGCTAAGTTAAAACCTTTAGAATAATATCAGATTGTGGATAATTACTTTTGCATAGATTTAGTATACAATTCACGTTAATGATACTATTATCTCTAGCTTTATAATCACTCTTATTACCAGCTTTAAAGTTATAATCATCTTAATATTGTGACTTATACTTCTGTCTATACAGTTTCTTAGCTTCCTTCTGAATTCGATTTATTCTAGTAGCTCTGTAGTCTTCTTTTCAAAGTTGTAATTTATAATAAAATGCTTACTCTGAAGTCTAGTAGTCCTTCATTTGACTTCTGTATTTAAGGATCTTCTAGCTATAGCTTAGATATGTCTCCCATTCATCTCTAACTTCTTCTGTAAATATAGTTTACTTTGAGAATCTAACTACTTTCTATATAGTTTTAGTTAGTAATTATATATACTAATTAAGCTCTATATATATCTTCGCAGCTATATTCCAATCATATATCCTTTTTAACCTACCTACATACATACTATATCTCTTCTCTAAGAGCTAATATATATTTGTTTCATCAACTATTGTATTTAGTTCTAGTAATAGCAACCTTTGAAGCTTCTGTGCTAGGTATTCTTATTCTAATAGCTCCTTAGCCATACCTTTAAGTAGTTTTATCCTAGTTAAAATGAGTTCATAGTGAGGGTATTTAGCTTTATACTAAGTATTAATTTCTTTATATATAGTACTAGAGTCTCATACAGGCTGTTGTTTATTACCCTTGAGTATATAGTCTTTATATGATACCTTTAGGTACTACTGTAAACTGATATTTACTAATTTCCCTTTATAGGATTTAGTATAGCTAGATACTAGGCATTCTATATTTAGTGATTAGTATTAGTAGTATGATCGCTATATTGTATAAAGGGTAAAAGGGATGTATAAGTGAGGTTGTGTTACAAATCGGACCTTGTTAATCCCCGGCCCCTGTCATATATCGGCAACCTACATACTTGCCGGCATAAGCACACTAGCCAAGACCCGATTCCCTGGAACTAACACTCGTCGATCATTCTCGCACCCGATCCCTGTTCTGGACTAGTTCGGCTACCAACCGTATCCCGGAAGTCCAAACTAAGTACTCGCTTAACTAGGGAATTGACTAGAATAGTCTAGTCAGATACTCTCACTTCCCTTGAACCGTGAGAGTCGTGCCAGTACTAGCACGACTCTCAAATAAGAAATCGATCCTCTTGCACTACCCTTATTCACTGTTTTCCTATGCCTCTTCTCATTAGTGTTGAAGAATTTGCACTCTGGGAACCTTATTAGTGCGCCTCTCGAGTATTGCTTGCGCGTCTTTCCATTATGACTCGAATTAGGATACTTTGACAGTCGTGCTAGCCAGTGGTACGACTCTCAAGAAGGAAACCGAATTGTCTATAAAAAGGGCTGATTTCTGCTATGTATTTCCTTCTCATGCAACAACTTGTTCTCCTCCTTATACCTAGAAATAATATCCCATTCACCCCCTACTTGAGTGTAGTCCAGACTACCCCGCTCCTCCGTTCCTTGTCAACTCAGGTTTCGCCTGAGTCTCCTGCTACCTCGATCATATATGTAATACCCCTACGAGTACGACACCTGTATAACCGCTCACTAGAGTGCTGGATAAAACACTTCACCCACATCACAGGTGATTCTCCGAGAACGATTCGTAACACTTTGTTGCATAACCTATAGTCTCCACTATATACTATGGCATCTTCCGCTCAGACAGCTCTACCTTCCGAAGATGACGAATGGCGAACTCTAGCAGGTACCCTTCGGAATACCCCTCCTCCACCTCCCTCTGTTTTCCCTACTATACCTTTGGGGACCCCGACATCCCTTTATTCACCCATCCATGAAGCCTTTGGAGCTGGAATACGCTCCGGTCGTGGAATAGTGACTATCTTCAATATTCCCACAACTAACACCTCAACAATGGCAGAATGCTATTGGGCCTACTACAATAGGGGATACGAGTATAGAGTAACCGCCCCTAGCTTGACTCCACAGACGGCCACTCCAACGCAATCCTCTTCTCGTGCTTCTAAGCTCCATAAACCAGAGAACTTTGACGGTACCAGGTCTAAGTTCACCAGATTCATGACCAAGTTAGCGCTAGTCTTTTCCTCCAACCTTATACGCTATGCTAACGATGCAGTAAAAATCGCCTATGCAGCCTCCTACTTGACAGGCTCCACTACAGACTGGTTTGAACCACACCTCGACCGGACCCAAGGAACTATCGACTTCGATACCTATAACGAATTTGCAACAGCATTAAAAAATGTCTATGACGATCTGGATGCAAAAGTTACAGCAGAGTGAAAGCTCCTTGCTCTTAAGCAAGGAGGCAAAGACTGCTCCGCTTACCATGCCAAATTTGTCACTTATACTGCAATTCTCAACCTAGACCACCGAACGAAAATTTCATTCTTCACTAACAGAGCTAATCACAGCCTCAGGACAGCTCTCTCATACCAAGCCTCTCCTCCTGAAGATTTTGATGAATTCGTCCGACTTTATATTAAGTTGGATAACCGTGCCAAACTGCTCTAATTACGAGACTTTCCCAAGACTACAGGATCCAGACAATAATCCTCTGTACCAAAACTGGCCCCTTCAACCTCCACTAAAACTACTCCTGAACTTATAGACCTTTCCATTTCTCGCAAACGTGGCCCCCTTACGGAAGAAATCCGCAAATACTGACGAGATAACAAACTCTGCATGTATTGCGGAGGACCGGGTCATTGAGCCACCGATTGCCCTATCTCCGCAAAAAGCAAGAAGCTAGCCACTACTAGTACTACTCTTCCACCGGATATTGCAACTTCCGGCCCCCAGGCCCTTTTTGAGGTGCCAAAAAACTAGTGCCCTCTTCGAATAACGATGGCAGTTCGAAGAGCGCCAGGATGTTTCCTGGTGCCATCTCTCCTGATCTTGTTTCTTTTGTTAGTCCGAATTCATTTTCTGCTCTAGAAGAGGTTCATCTCTAAGGAACTAGTTATGTTCTACCTATTGTTTCTCATAAGACTCGTCGACAACTTGCTCGACGACGCCGCCTTGCTTCTCCTTTAATCGTTTCCACAATTTCTGTTACTCATGACTTGGGATCCGAGGATCCACTTATCTTGCCTTGCCTGGTTAATGAAAACCATTCAGCCACTTGCATGGTAGACTCAGGAGTAAGCTCCTAGTTTATCGACCTTGACTTTGCTTTAAACATGAATTTGTCTTTGAACTCGAAGCCGAAACCTGAGGATCTTGTACTTACTAATATTAAACGCTCCCTAGTGGGGCAAATCACCTACACTTATACTCTAAAACTCATGATCGACTAGCATCTGGAGGTTCTGACCTTTTATGTCACTAAACTAGCCGGTTGGAACCTGATCGTTGGGAAACCATAGCTCCGACTTCACAATCCCTCAATTGACTAGACTTGCAATACCATTGCCTTTGCCTCAGGGTATTACCATGCTCATTGCCTGCCTACTCGAACACGGACCCACTGAGAACCTCCCAGAAACACCCTGAACCCCCTTTGAATCTTGGTTATCTCCCAAGCTACGTTTCGAGTAGCTATCAAAGACCCAGAGTCTCGGTTATGCATTGCTGCAATTTACGCATCTCCAGAAGATGATGATAATGATGACCCAGAACTAGCTACCAAACTTATCCCCCCCGAACACCATGACTATCTAAACCTTTTCTCTGAAAAAGAAGCTCGAATTTTACCCCCTCACCAATATGTTGACCATGCAATTCCACTTCAAGAAGGAGCCAAACCTCCATTTGGACGAATGTATTCTATGTCAGATGCTGAATTAAAGGAGGTCAGGGAATAGATTAATGAGAATCTCTCCAAATCCTTTATCCGAGCTAGTTCTTTTTCTACAGCGTTTCCTATCCTCTTTGTCAAGAAAAAAGATGGTTCCCTCCATCTTTGTGTCGATTACCGGGCCCTCAACGATATTACAATCAAGGACCGAAACCCCCTACCACGAATTGAAGAAACCCTTCACCAAATTCATGGCTGCAAATACTTCACCCGTCTCGACCTCTAAGCCTGCTTCAACCAGATCTGGATCAGGGAAGGTGATGAATGGAAGACCGCTTTCAGAACCCACTACAGACTCTTTGTATTCCTCGTTATGCCTTTCGGATTAACTAATGTCCCAGCTACGGCCTAAAGGTTTATGAACGACACACTCTAAGAATATCTTGATGTCTTTTGTGTTTGCTATATAGACGATATCCTGATCTACTCAAAATCCTTGAAAGAGCACAAAAAACAGGTACGGAAAGTCCTACAAAAGCTGAAAGAGGCTGGACTATTCATCAAACCAGAGAAATGTCAATTCTCCGTCAATAAAACCATATTCTTTGGTTTTATTATCTCCGAATAAGGCCTAGAAATGGACCCTGAGAAAGTCAACGCCGTTCTCAACTGGGAAACCCCGAAATCAGTGAAGGACGTTCAGTATTTCCTCGGATTCGCTAACTTCTACCGGCGCTTCATCAATAAATACTCGCACTTCTGCCAACCCCTCTTTAACCTGCTCCGAAAGGATGTTCCCTATGCTTGGGACGCCACATGCGAGGAGGTTTTTAGCCTTCTCAAAAAGGCCTTTACCTCTGCCACCGTCCTCCGACATTTTGACCCCGACTTTGAAACCCTTGTAGAAACCGATGCTTTGGACTACGTCACTTCCGAGATACTCTCCTAGAAGCACCTAGAAAACGAGAAACTCGTACTTTACCCTATTGCTTTTATCTTTGAAACAATATTCCCCGCTGAATGTAACTATGGAATTGGGGATAAAGAACTCCTCGCAATTATCTTGGCCCTTGAGAAATGGCATATCTACCTTCACCAACTCCCACGCTCCTTCACCATCATTACCGACCACCACAATCTACAAACATTCACCTCTAAAGCTCTCCTTTCACAGCGACAAGCACAATAGGTACAAGAATTAGCCCAATATGACTTTAAGATTATCTTCCGGCCCGGTAGCCAGAACACAAAAGCCGATGCACTAACAAGACGATCTGGAGATCTCCCTGAAGAAGGGGATGAACGCGGTCGCCCAATGCAAGCCCTTATACCCCCTAAAAAATTCTTCCTTTCTGCAGTCTCGGTTACAAATAATGAGGATATTCTCTCTGCCCTAAAATCTGACAAACTCACTAAAGAAATTATTCTTGCTCTTAAGACAAAGGTCAAGAAACACTCCGTAGTCCCTTTATCCGAGTGCAAGATCTCCGATGGACTTACCTTCATTAATGATCTTGTCTATGTTCCCAACTCACCAGATATTCATCTCCGAATCCTTCGCAACTGTCACGATCACCCTGCTGCTGGACATCCTGGTCTCGAGGCAACCTATGAGCTTGTTTCACAGGACTACTGGTGGCCAAAAATGCGCCAAACTATCGCTCAATATATCCGAAACTACAATACATGTACCCAGATTAAGCCTGCTCACCATGCTCCTCATGGCCTCCTGAAACCTCTGCAAGTCCCCTTTCAGAAATGGTCATCCGTTACCCTTGACCTTGTCACAGGACTCCCTATCTCTAAAGGATTTGACGCCTTACTTATAGTAGTTGATCGACTTTCCAAGATGGCTCACTATATTCCTACTACAACTGATGTCACTTCCAAACAGATTGCCAAGCTCTTCTTTGACAATATCTTCCGACTTCATGGAATTCCTGATTCAATCGTCTCCAACCGTAGTACCCAATTTGTCTCCGAATTCATTCGTTCCCTCACATCGCTTATTGGTATTTAGCAAAAGGTTTTTACCACCTTCTACCCCTAAACTAATGGCCAAACTGAAAGAATCAATGCAATTATGGAATAATATTTACGAGCCTACTGTAATTACCAACAAGATAACTGGTCTGAACTAATTACCATGGCCAAATTCTCGTACAACAATACCCTGTCTACTATCCTTGGTATCACGCCCTTTCAAGCTATGTATGGTGAGAACCCTCGCTATCAGATCAACCCGAACCCTGCAGTAAAACTTCCAGCACCCGCCATCATTAAGGAATATGCAGACCGTCTTGCAGAACTCGATGCTCATCTCAGATCCGAAATGATTTGGGCCCAGGCAACTTACTCAGAACAAGCTAACAAGTCTCACATTCCCCTATCTAAGCTGGACGTCGGTGATGAAGTATGGCTCCTCCGCTGGTATGTCAAGACAATACGCCCCTTGACTAAGTTAGATTTCAAGAAACTCGGTAAGTTTCGAATCATCCAGAAGATCTCGTCTTATGCTTATAAGCTTGATCTCCCTACTTCGATGAAAATCCACTCTATTTTCCACGTCTCGCTCCTTGAACCCACCTCCACGAACCCCCTACCTGGCCAAACTCAGCTATCCCCACCCTCTATTATCATTGAAGACGAACCCGAGTGGGAAGTCGACGAAATAGTCAACTCGCGCTTCCGAGGTCGATCCCTTGAATATCTCGCCCGATGGGTAGGTTACGACGAACTTACTTGGGAACCCACTGCTTTGTTTTTGAACACACCTAGCGCTGTAAAAAAGTTCCACTCTTCATACCCCTCAAAACCCCGATCTCGAACTCTACCAAAATAAGTAGAACCAAACACCTCGACTATGACTCGCAGGAGCTCGTCCTCAGAGAGAGGGCTACTATTACAAACCCGAACTTGTTAATCCCCAGCCCTTGTCGCATATCGGCAACCTGTATACTTGCCAGCATAAGCACACTAGCCAAGACCTGATTCCCTGGAACTGACGCTCATCGATCATTCTTGCACTCGATCCCTGTTCTAGACTAGTTTGGCTACCGACCGCATCCCGGAAGTCCAAACTAAGTACTCGCTTAACTAGGGAATCGACTAGAATAGTCTAGTCGGATACCCTCACTTCCCTTGAACCGCGAGAGTTATACTAGTACTGGCACGACTCTCAAATAAGAAATCGATCCTCTTGCACTACCCTTATTCACTGTTTTCCTATGCCCCTTCTCATTAGTGTTGAAGAATTTGCACTCCGGGAACCTTATTAGTGCACCTCTCGAGTATTACTTGTGCGTCCTTTCATTATGACTCGAATTGGGATACTTTGACAGTTGTGCCAGCCAGTGGCACGACTCTCAAGAAGGAAACCAAATTGTTTATAAAAAGGGCTGATTTCTACTATGTATTTCCTTCTTACGCAATAACTTGTTCTCCTCCTTGTACCTAGAAATAATATCCCATTCACCCCCTACTTGAGTGTAGTCCCGACTACCTCGCTTCTCCGTTCCTTATCGACTCAGGTTTCGCCCGAGTCTCCCGCTACCTTGATCACACACGTAATACCCCTACGAGTGTGATGCCTGTATAACCGCTCACTAGAGTGCCGGATAAAACACTTCACCCACGTCGCAGGTGATTCTCTAAGAATGATTCGTAACAGATTGATGGTATACTAAAGAATAAACAGTCTTAAGTACTAATTCAAATATATATACAACTATATATTATGCAATGTAATAAACTCCAAAAGAGGTATACCATTATATGAATATATATATTATCATATTATTATATTAAATCGAATTCAATCAGACAATTTAATAGGTTATGTATTAAGGTTTTATAAATATATATAATACTATACTATACCTTAATCAGATTATTGAAGGTTATATCATAACCTACTATGCTTTAACTATAGATTTGAAGATAGTAATGATAAGTATCTTCAACCGTAGACTTGAAGATAATAGTAATAAGTGTTTTCAATTGTAGACTTAAAGACATTATATAATAGTAATAGTGGTACTTAAGTTTTTAAGCACAGAATAGAAGATGCAATAAATATAATGCTAAGAATCACTAATCCCAATAGTACTCAAGTCTTTAAGTATAGAATAGAAGATAAAACAAATATAATACTAAGAATAACTAATCCTAGTGGTGTTCAAATCTTTAAACATGGAATAGAAGATAAAATAAACATTATACCAAGAATGACTAATCCTGGTAGTACTCAAGTCTTCAAGTATAGAATAGAAGATGAAATAAATATGATACTAAACATGACTAATTCTAGAGCTATTTTAGAGTAGAGTAGGATTGTCTAGCTATATATATTACTTTAGAATGGGAGTATTTTAGATATCCTCTATTCTTAAGCAATAGTTAAGCTACATGCTAGAGGTGAAGTTTTCAAGTATAGAATAGAAGATGAAACAAATATAATACTAAGAATGACTAATCCTGGCAGTACTCAAGTCTTCAAGCATAGAATGGAAGATAAAACAAATATAATATTAAGAATGATTAATCTTGGCAGTGCTCAAGTCTTCAAGTACAAAATGGAAGATAAAATAAACATAATATCAAGAATAACTAATCCTAGCAGTGCTTAAGTCTTCAACTACGGAATAGAAGATGAAACAAATATGATACCAAGAATAACTAATTCTAGAGCTATTTTAGAGTAGAGTGGGATTGTCTAGCTATGTATATTACTTTAAAATAGGGGCATTTTAGAAATCCTCTATTCTTAAGTAATAGTTAAGCTATATACTAGAAGTACCTTTCTTCTTCCCTCTACCTACCTCAACCTCACCTTACCTTCATCTTATTGCATCTAAATTTAATACTGCAATCAGCTATCTAAAGCCACTATGATCCCGCTGGCAAAAACAACAAGATGAGGTAGGGGGTTTCTTTCCTTCTCACCTCTATGACCTTCGCCTCTATATAAGGTAATCCTATGAAAATAAAAACCTAACCAAATTGTCTTCTGAGCTAAATCTCAACTTAGATCAAGATTCAAGAAAAATATCTTGACTAAATCTACTGTGTATACTTTCCCCCTATCTATTATCTTCTTTATCGACTGCTTCCGTTCATCTATTTTTTCTCAATTACCCTACTTTCACCTAATTTCTTCCCTACATAGACAGACTAGAGCTACATACCTGCTAGTCTTGATATACCTTCCACATGTTTGGTATGTAGGATCGATAGTATCGTCCAATTTTGTTTGCCAGGCTTGGAGGTTCCCTTTTCCAGTCCTGTAGTAGATGTAGTTGACTCTTCCTTTTTTTCCCCACTTAACTAATCTATTACCTCCAATCCCTACTACTTTCCTTTCAGCTTTCCTCCACCTCCTCTATTACTATTTTAATCCTCCCTCCATAATTACTAGGTCGGAGGGGTAAAGCTCCTCTGCTCCAGCTTTTACTAATTTGTCTACTCTTTCGTTACTGAGGATACCTACGTATGCTTTCACCTAGCCAATGTGGATGGCCTCTACTCCCATCACTTTCTGCCTCTCCTTGATCTCCAATACTACCCTCCTTAACTCTCCTGTCCTTGCTTTTTCTCTTCTACCTACTTTCTTCAATGCGGTGACTGCGGCCTATGAATCTGTCAGGATAAGGACCCTCTAATCCAAGTTTGCTATCTCGAGGGCTTTGTTTAGGCCAGCTATTTCTCCATCCTATTGCATACCAACAATAACTTTCAAGGACTAAGTGATTATAAGATCTCGACATCTAGAATGCCCCCGCTATTGGCAACAAGCTTAAATTAACTCCCGCATGAATAGGAACGTGATGGTTAAATTTATTCTACTAATTTATTAGAACTATAGAATCCTCTTGAGGGTTAAGTTTATAACTTATTCAGAAAAAAGGGGTGATTACCCTCTGTCTTCTCTAAAGTGGTGAAAACAATTCAATCTACCTATTTATGCTACTAATTTATTTGGGATTTTTAATAGGGTATTCAAAGCTTGGCTGTTTATTCGAGCATAAAAATCGTACAAGATTTTCAGCTTAAAAATTAACTTTGAATACCCCTACTATAAGTAGTATAAACAGCCTTAATTTAAACCTGATTACAACTATAATAAGCTTAAAAAATTTCTATTAAGAGACTAATTCTTTCAAGCTATTAAATTCTTAAGTCTAATTTTTTTTGATCAACTTAACTCAATATTTTGCCACTTTCTATATTATGCTTTAAAAAGATAATATTATTTAGTTCTAATTATCTATTATAAGTAGGTACCTATATGATCCTGCACTTTTTATATATTACTTAAAATTATCTTCTACTTAATTTAAACTTGATTTGATTAAGTTGTAAAAAAAAATATAGAATTTGAGCCCTATCCTAAACTACTTTATTGAAATTTGGCTTCACCGAGTTCTGAGCTTGCATACTATTTAGAGTACTTAGAACGCTCTCTTCTATCTGCATTATTCATTTGAAATATTAACTACCTGATTTATATCTAGTTTAGCTAAATTGTAGCATAAAATACTATATTTTTACTTTGCCTTAATCTACTTTGAAGATTATTTCCTCATATAGTTCTAGTCAACTATCATGTTTAGTATATCATAAGGCTTATAAGTATTCATATATTCTTTTGAGCTATTGGGTACTTGATTTAGAGTTAGTTTGATTGAGCTACTACAGGAAATACCTAGTCTACTATACCATATAATACATACCTCAAAGACCACTACTCATATATAGTGATATTATATTCTCAGTATACTTAGACTTCAAGTACCAAGTCAGAGAAATACTTCCTATCAATCAAAGCCCTCACAACCTCTGTGTTACAAACCCGACTTTGTCAATCCCTAGGTCCTATCACATATCGGCAACCTGCATACTTGTCGGCATAAGTACACTAGCCAAGACCCGATTCCCTGGAACTGATGCTCGTCGATCATTCTCGCACCCGATCCCTGTTCTGGACTAGTTCGGCTACCGACCACATCCCGGAAGTCCAAACTAAGTACTCGCTTAACTAGGGAATCGACTAGAATAGGCTAGTTGGATACCCTCACTTCCCTTGAACCGCGAGAGTCATGTCAGTACTGGCACGACTCTCAAATAAGAAATCGATCCTCTTGCACTATCCTTATTCACTGTTTTTCTATGCCCCTTCTCATTAGTGTTGAAGAATTTACACTCCGAGAACCTTATTAGTGCGCCTCTCGAGTATTACTTGTGCATCCTTCCATTATGACTTGAATTGGGATACTTTGACAGTCATGCCAGCCAGTGGCATGACTCTCAAGAAGGAAAATGAATTGTCTATAAAAAGGGCTGATTTCTGCTATGTATTTTCTTCTTCACACAACAACTTGTTCTCCTCCTTGTACCTAGAAATAATATCCCGTTCACCCCCTACTTGAGTGTAGTCTAGACTACCCCGCTCCTCCGTTCCTTGTCGACTCAGGTTTCGCCTGAGTCTCCCGCTACCTCGATCACACACATAATACCCCTACGAGTGTGATGCCTGTATAACCGCTCACTAGAGTGCCGGATAAAACACTTCACCCATGACGTAGGTGATTCTCCAAGAATGATTTGTAACAGTTTATTGCATAACCTATAGTCTCCACTACACACCATGACATCTTCTACTCAGACAGCTCTACCTTCTAAAGATGACGAATGGCGAACTCTAGTAAGTACCCTTCGGAATGCCCCTCCTCCACCTCCCTCTGTTTTCCCTACCATATTTCCGGGGACTCCGACATCCCTTTATTCACCCATCCATGAAGCCTTTGGAGCTGGAATATACTCTGGTCGTGGAATACCGACTATCTTCAATATTCCCACAACTAATATCTCAACAATGGTAGAATACTGTTGGGCCTACTACAATAGGGGATACGAGTATAGAGTAACCGCCCCTAGCTTGACTCCACAGATGGCCACTCCAATGCAATCCTCTTCTTGTGCTTCCAAGCTTTATGAACCAGAGAACTTTGACGGTACCAAGTTTAAGTTCACCAGATTCATGACCAAGCTAGCACTAGTCTTTTCCTCCGACCCTATACACTACGCTAATGATACAGCAAAAATCGCCTACGCAGCCTCCTACTTGATAGGCTCTACTGCAGACTAGTTCAAACCACACCTCAACCAGATCCGAGGAACTGTTGACTTCGATACCTATAATGAATTTTCAATAGCATTGAAAAATGCCTATGATAATTTGGATGCAAAAGCTACAGCAAAGCGAAAGCTCCTTGCTCTTAAACAAGGAGGCAAAGACTGCTCCGCTTACCATGCCAAATTTACCACTTATGCTGTAATTCTCAACCTAGACCACTGAACGAAAATTTCATTCTTCACTAACGGAGCTAATTACAGCCTCAGGATAGCTCTCTCTTACCAAGCCTCTCCTCCTGAAGATTTTGATGAATTCATCCGACTTTGTATTAAGTTGGATAACCGTACCAAACTGCTCCAATCACGAGACTCTCCCAAGACTACAGGATCCAGACAACAATCCTCTGCACCAAAACTGGCCCCTTCAACCTCTATTAGAACTGCTCCTAGACCTATGAACCTTTCCATTTCTCACAAATGTGGCCCCCTTACGGAAGAAATCTGCAAATACCGACGAGATAACAAACTCTGTATGTATTGCGGAGGACTAGATCATTGGGCCACCGATTGCCCTATCTCCGCAAAAAGCAAGAAGCTAGCTACTGCTAGTACTACTCCTCCATCGGATATTGCAACTTCCAGCCCCCAAGCCCTTTTTAAGGTGCTAAAAAACTAGTGCCCTCTTCGAATAACGATAGCAGTTCGAAGAGCGCCAGGATGCTTCCTGGTACCATCTCTCCTGATCTTGTTTCTTTTGTTAGTCCGAATTTATTTTCTGCTCTAGAAGAGGTTCATCTCTAAGGAACCAGTTATATTTTACCTATTGTTTCTCGTAAGACTTGTTGACGACTTGCTCGATGATGCCATCTTACTTTTGCTTTAATCGTTTCCACAATTTCTATTACTTATGACTTGGGATCCGAGGATCTACTTATCTTGCCTTGCCTGATTAATGAAAACCATTCAGCTACTTGCATGGTAGACTCAGAAGCAAGCTCCTAGTTTATCGACCTTGACTTTGCCTTGAACATGAACTTGCCTTTGAACTTGAAGCCAAAACCTGAGGATCTTGTACTTACTGATGGTACACGCTCCCTAGTGGGGCCAATCACCCACACCTGCACTCTAAAACTTATGATAGACCAGCATCTGGAGGTTCTGATCTTTCACATTACTAAACTAGCTAGTTGGAACCTGATCGTTGGGAAACCATGGCTCCGACTTCATAATCCCTCAATCGACTGGACTTGTAATACCATCGCCTTTACCTCAGGGTATTACCACGCTTATTGCCTGCCTACTCGAACACCAACCCACCAAGAACCTTCCAGAAACACCCTGAACCCCCTCCGAATCTCGGTTATCTCTCGAGCTGCCTTTCGAGTAGCTATCAAAGACCTAGAGTCTCGGTTATCCATTGCTGTAATTTACGCATCTCTAGAAGACGACGATGATAATGACCCAGAACTAGCTACCAAACTTGTCCCCCCTAAACATCATAACTATCGGAACCTTTTCTCTGAAAAAAAAGCTCGAATTTTACCCCTTCACCGATATATTGACCATGCAATTCTACTTCAAGAAGGAGCCAAACCTCTATTTGGATGAATGTATTCTATGTCAGATGCTGAATTAAAGGAGGTCAGGGAATGAATTAATAAGAATCTCTCCAAATCCTTTATCTGTGCCAGTTCTTCTTCGCAAGCGTCTCCTATCCTCTTTATTAAGAAAAAAGATGGTTCCCTCCATCTTTGTGTTGATTACCGGGCCCTCAACGATATTACAATCAAGGACTGAAACCCCCTACCATGAATCGAAGAAACCCTTCACCAAATTCATGGCTACAAATACTTCATCTATCTCGATCTCCGAGCTTGCTTCAACCAGATCTGGATTAGGGAAAGTAATGAATAGAAGACCACTTTCAGAACCCACTACGGACTCTTTGAATTCCTCATTATGCCTTTTGGATTAACTAATACCCCAGCTACGGCCCAAAGGTTTACGAACGACACACTCCAAGAATACTTTGATGTCTTTTATGTTTGCTATATAGACGATATCCTGATCTACTCAAAATCCTTGAAAGAGCACAAGGAACAGGTACGGAAAGTCCTATAAAAGCTGAAAGAGGTTGAACTATTCATTAAACCAGAGAAATGTGAATTCTCCATCAATAAAACTATATTCCTTGGTTTTATTATCTCCGAACAAGGCCTAGAAATGGACCTCGAGAAAGTCAACGCCGTTCTTAACTGGGAAACTCCGAAATCAGTGAAGGACGTTTAGTGTTTCCTCGGATTCGCCAACTTCTACCAGTGCTTCATCAACAAATACTCGCACCTCTGCTAACTCCTCTTTAACCTACTCCGAAAGGATGTCCCCTATGTTTGGGATACTGCATGCGAGGAGGTTTTCAATCTTCTCAAAAAGGCCTTTACCTCTGCTCCCGTCCTCTAATATTTTGACCCTGACCTTGAAACCTTCATAGAAACTGATGCTTTGGACTACGTCACTTCCGGAATACTCTTCCAGAAGCACCTAGAAAATGAGAAACTTGTACTTTACCCTGTTGCCTTTATTTCTGAAAAAATGTCCCTCACTGAATGTAACTATGGAATTGGAGATAAAGAACTCCTCGCAATTATCTTGGCCCTTGAGAAATAATATATCTACCTTCACTAACTCCCATGCCTCTTTACCATCATTACCGACCACCATAATCTACAAACATTCACCTCCAAAGGTCTCCTTTCACGGTGATAAGCATGATGGGTACAAGAATTAGCCCAATATGACTTTAAGATTATCTTCCGGCCCGGTAGCCAGAACACAAAAGCTGATGCACTAACAAGACGATCTGGAGATCTCCCTGAAGAGGGGGATGAACACGGTCGCCCAATGCAAGCCCTTATACCCTCTGAAAAATTCTCCCTTTCTGCAGCCTCGGTTGCAAATAATGAGGATATTCTCACTGCCCTGAAATCTGACAAACTCGCTAAAGAAATTATTCTTGCTCTTGAGACAAAAGTTAAGAAATACTCCATGGTCCCTTTATTCGAGTGTAAGATCTCCGATGGACTTATCCTTGTCAACGATCTTGTCTATATTCCCAACTCACCAGATATTCATCTCCGAATCCTTCGTAACTGTCACAATCACCCTGCTGCTGGATATCCTAGTCTCGCAGCAACCTATGAGCTTGTTTCACAAGACTACTGGTAGCTAAAAATGCGCTAAATTATTGCTCAATACATCCGAAACTACGATATATATGCCTGGATTAAGCCTGCTCGCCATGCCTCTTACGGCCTCCTGAAACCCCTGCAAGTCCCCTTTCGGAAATGGTCATCTATTTCTCTTGACCTTGTCATAGGACTCCCTATCTCTAAAGGATTTGACGCCTTACTCATAATAGTTGATCAACTTTCCAAGATGGCTCACTATATTCCTACTACAACTGATGTCACTTCCAAACAGATTGCCAAGCTCTTCTTTGACAATATCTTCTAACTTCATGGAATTCCTAATTCAATTGTCTCCAACCATAGTACCTAATTTGTCTCCGAATTCATTCGTTCCCTCACATCGCTTATTGGTATTCAGCAAAAGGTTTCTACCACCTTCTACCCCCAAACTGATGGCCAAACTGAGAGAATCAATGCAATTGTGGAACAATATTTATGAGTCTACTGTAATTACCAACAAGAGAACTGGTCTAAACTAATTACCATAGCTGAATTCTCGTATAACAATACCCTGTCTACCACCCTTGGAATCACGCCCTTTCAAGCTATGTATGGCGAAAACTCTCACTATCAGATCAACTTGAACCCTGCAGTAAAACTCCCAGTACCCACTGTCATTAAGGAATATACAGACCGTCTTGCAGAACTCGATACTCATCTCAGATCCGAAATGATCTAGGCCCAAGCAACCTACTTAGAACAAGCTAACAAGTCTCGCATTCCCCCACCTAAGCTGGACGTTGGCGATAAAGTATGGCTCCTCCACTGGCATGTCAAGACAATACACTCCTCAACTAAGTTAGATTTTAAGAAACTTGATAAGTTTCGAATCATCTAGAAGATCTCGTCTCATACTTATAAGCTTAATTTCCTTGCCTCGATGAAAATCCACCCTGTTTTCCAGGTCTCGCTCCTTGAACCCGCCTCTATGGACCCCTTACCTGGCCAAACTCAGCCACCCCCACCCCCTGTTATCATCGAAGATGAACCCGAGTGGGAAGTTGATGAAATAGTCGACTTGTGCTTCCAAGATCGATCCTTTGAATATCTCACCCGATAGGTAGGTTACGATGAACTTACCTGGGAACGCGCTACCTTGTTTTTGAATGCACCTAGCGTTGTGAAAAAGTTCCACGCTTTATACCCCTCAAAACCTCAACCTCGAACTCTACCAAAATAAGTAGAACCAAATACCTCGACCATGACTCGCAAGAGCTCGTCTTCAGAGAGGAAGCTACTGTTACAAACCCGACCTTGTCAATCCCTGGCCCCTGTCGTATATTGGCAACCTGCATACTTGCCAGCATAAGCATACTAGCCAAGACCCGATTTCCTGGAACCGACGCTCGTCAATCATTCTCGCACCCGATCCCTGTTCTGGACTAGTTCGGCTACCGACCGCATCCCAGAAGTCTAAACTAAGTACTCGCTTAACTAAGGAATCGACTAGAATAGTCTAGTCAGATACCCTCACTTCCCTTGAACTACAAAAGTCGTGCCAGTACTGGTACGACTCTTAAATAAGAAATCGATCCTCTTGTACTACCCTTATTCACTGTTTTCCTATACCCCTTCTCATTAGTGTTGAAGAATTTGCACTCCGGGAATCTTATTAGTGCACCTCTCGAGTATTGTTTGCGCATCCTTCCGTTATGACTTGAATTGGGATACTTTGATAGTCGTACTAGCTAGTGGCATGACTCTCAAGAAGGAAACCGAATTATCTATAAAAAGGATTGATTTCTGCTATGTATTTCCTTCTTCACGCAACAACTTGTTCTCCTCCTTGTACCTAGAAATAATATCCCGTTCACCCCCTACTTGAGTGTAGTCCAGACTACCCTGCTTCTCCGTTCCTTGTCAACTCAAGTTTTGTCCGAGTCTCCCGCTACCTCGATCATATACGTAATACCCCTATGAGTGCGACGCCTGTGTAACCACTCACTAGAGTACCAGATAAAATACTTCAGTCGCGATGCAAGTGATTCTCTAAGAACGATTCGTAACACTCTATCTATTGATATATTTTCTGGCTATACCAGTTAGTGGATCATATGAGTCATACCTAGCCAGTTAGAGTAATAATGTATATAGGTCTTCCTATAATTTATTAAAGAAACTGAACCTATATCTTTGATAAGTACATATTACTTTAAAATATTCTGCTAATCCTATCAAAAACCCTTTTTCATCCATATTATATGTATTCTCTTGCTGAATCCTTTTAGATATCATAATTGATTTAACCTTAGCAAAGTAATATTGACTAATACATGTATTCTCTGTCTCCACTCTACTCTGCTCTAGAGAGCTAGTTAAATTTATTGCTAGCTTCGGATATCGATTCAGAAACTGTGTAATCCAGTTTTCTCTAACAGCAGCTTTAATAATTAATTCTGCTGCTTATTTAACATGTTCTATATGTAGTGGAAAACTATAGTTCTCCAAATTCTAAATCTACTGTACTATAGATTCTTCATTTGTAGGTATTAATAGCTGTTGTTTGGAGTGAGCTACAAAACGAGGTTTTATATCCTTTTGTCTTCCGTATAATATTGAGTATAGTATTATGAATATACTTTTAGTATCTTAGAGAGATATAGTACTAGCATGTATTATATTCAGTACCTTCTATATAGTGTCTTCATACTTTACTCGAGCCTTTGCAGTTTCTTCTTTAACTCTAATATGCCCTATCTATATACTACCATTACTATTAGTACTTTATGACTAACGTAAGTGACAGGGATATGACATACTATAGGGATGCGATACATCCTAGTTACGGCTCTGTATAATAGTAACCATATTACGACTATCAGGCAAAGTAGGGTAACAACAAATACAATACAACTAAACCTGAGGATTGCTAGATCTCAACAACCACAATAATGAGAGAAGAGAAAATTCAGGAGGCAATTAAAGGTATAAAGAAGGGTATATTTCCTTCAGTTCGAAGACCTGTAAAGTTTTTTGAGATCCCTGAAGCCACTCTTAGGCAACGATATAATGGGACTAGAAAGTCAAGAGTAGAGGCTTATAAGGAGCAATAATGGTTGAGTGCAGAGGAAGAAGAGTCAGTAGTTAGATATTGTTTATTGGTAGATAATTTGGGATTTCCTTTAACTTATGAGCTATATAGAAAAATTAGAGAGGATTTATATAGGTAGTCTTATAAAGGGGATAGAGTGGAATTTGGGGAACATTAGGTAGGATGCTTTTTAAAGTATCATAAGGAGCTCAAAGGTAAGATGGGAAAGGGTATTTCTCGTCAGAGGTCAACTAGAAGCAATTCGGTATTGATTTCTAAATTTCTGGAGGAAGTTCATAGAGTAGTTGTTGAGGATAAGATATCCCCTTCAAATATATGGAATATAGATGAGAAAGGATTTCAGATGGGTCTTATAAGTTAGTGTAGAGTTATTGTTAGAGCAGGAAAAAGAAATCCATAATTTCGAATGGATGGAGAAAAAGAGCTTATAACTTCAATTGAGACTATTAATACTGCTAGTACATCTTTACCTCCTTTTATTATTTATAAAAGAGGAAAACATTTTTATGGATGATATGCTAGAGTGAATAGTAAGGAGGATAAAGATGTTCATTTTGCTTAGTCTCCTAATGGATAGATAGATCATGACTTAGCTATAGATTATTTGATAGATCATTTTATTTCTTTAATAACTAAGATCTCAAATACTAGATTTCCTTTATTTTTTATATTAGATGGATATTCTTCTCATATGATATAGTGGTTTCTTTCCTATTATTTAAGTAATAATGTATGAGTTTTATGTCTTCTACCTCATTCAATACATCTTCTACAACCTTTAGATATAGGTGTATTTTCAGCTCTTTAAAAGACATATTCAAAAGAGGTAGATATATATGTTCGGAATGTTTCTGATGTAATCAGGAAGGGAAACTTTTAGCTATTATTAAAGGCAGTAAGGAGTCAGGCTATGATAAAAAAGAATATTCTTGGAGGATGGTCTGGAACTGGTATTCATCCTTTCAACTGGTGGAAACCATTACTCAAAATCCAGTACCCAGATATTCAAAAATATCTACAACTCAAAACTTCACCAAAGCGTCCTACTTTATCACATAGTATCTATATACCACGAACTCCTAAAGTACTAAAACATTACACTGTATGCTTCCTTGAACGTCTACCGGATCTTTCTAAAAGTGAGATCAAGAAATCATTTCTTCAAATCCCTTCAGTAGCAGAGGGAGCTATGGCTGATACAAATATTGAGTGAGGGATCAATATGAAGTTGTGTACTAGGAAGCCAATAAATAAGGCAAAGGATCAAAGATGGTTAACAGAGTGTAGAGTTATTACTAGTACAGATGTTGAGCTATTAAAGGCTGCTGGTGGAGTGGTAGGCATGAAAAAGGCAAAAAAAGTGAAAGAAAAGAAGGCAGCTGAAAAGGGAAAAGGGAAAAAAAAAGCGTCCATAATGCTTTCAAAGGCTCCATTAACTCCACTATATCCACGACAAAAGACTGTTCAAATTGCGTCAACTTCACCAGAGGAATGGTTTGAGATTCAATCTGAATCCGATAGTTCCAATTCTCCAGCTAGTATTTGGTCCGACACGATTATGGTAGCCACTCCCAAGCCAGCTGTAGAGCGCCAGCTCTTTCCAAAACCCTCTACTGGCTTCAGCACACCTTCCCAATCATCCTCCACTATCAAAACCATGTTCTTGCGTCCAAGGCATTGAGGTTCATCAGCATATATTACTTTATACGGATTTTTTGTTTCCTAGGTATTCCCCCTTATATTGTTACCTTGCCCCTACTCTCACCCTAAGCTAACATGCGGGATAGCTCTCCCTATGTATCTAGATCCTTCATTTCAAGTTTCAGGTCAATTGAATAACTCTACATCCCGCTGCGTTCACTTTTGTACACCTGGTGCTCCGGTTGCGTACGGTGCGTCGCATCCCTGTAGTGCGTCGTATCCCTGTCGCTTACGTTATACTCGCACATATGACACTTACATTATATATAGCGCTTCTATATGGTCTGGAGGATTGGGTATGAGCGCTATGAAGAGGACTGTTCATTTTCATTGCACGAATACTTGCCCTGCTTCCGTATTTGAGGTGCGATCAGCCGCAAAAAAAAGCAAAAAAAGGCCTGAGCGGAAACCCGGTGCCGGATTCTAGTATGTGCGTGGCAGGCGGGGAGGCCAGTAGTGGTACTTGACAGCCAGGATGCCATTGGTCGGCGTCGGAATCTACGCTTCGAGCAGCCACGGTCGTGGATAGAGGAGTTAGCAGTGAAGGAGATGGAGAAAGGCGGCAAAACATTTTTTTTTTTTTTTTTTTTTTTTAACTCAGTACTCGTATGCACAACCTTAAGGGTCGTATGACGAGACGGCAAAACAGTGATGTCGGTAAAGGGGCATAGTAGCGTGGAGGGTAATGAGAGGGCGGAAGGAGGTGGCATGGGTTAGCAAGAGGATGCTACGACCTGACATTATCACACCGGCAGGCATCCGACAGGCTTTCCCCATGGGACGACCCGCGAAGCAAACGAGGTGGAACAGAGAGGCACTGCGGGGGCTAACATATGTAGTCACTGACCGCGGACCACAGCGCTGGTGGCTATAGGTACAAGGTGGGTAGGGCGGATGACCCCTTGTGCGGCTTGTGTGGGGAGGGGGTAGCCCAGAATGCGGCGAATTTGCTGAGCTGTACTGGGGTAGCTGATGTGAAGGGGCGGAGATGGGAGCAGATATGGGAAGACCCGGAGTGGTGTGAGAAGCTGGCGGAGGCGTTGCGGAGATAATTTCCTTAAGTACGATGGGATGGAGAGGGATATTCAAATTATGGGGGGTATCTAGTCATGTACGTAGATGCGGGGCAGGGAGCGGCCCGGTGGTTGGACAATTCCTTCAGGCTTAACCTGAGGGAATGCGCTGCCTCGTCATAAGCGAGAAGCTTCAATACGAGTACCGATTCACCAAAAAAAAAAACAAAGGCAACAATGACACAAGGGATACCCCAAGGCTTGCTACTGAGCCCTAGTCCGTTCACGGTCTATATGTCAGCAATGATCAGACGAGCGGAAGTGAAGGTGAAGGCGATGGTGAAGGGCAGTAGGAGGCCGAGACTCGGGGACAGGCCACAAATACAACCCCCTTTTGCACAAAAATCGTACTTCAAGGCAAAGGGGGCATGGGAGTTTATCCACAGACTTAGCAGACTCCCGTTGAATGCAAACAAACAAATAGTGTACAGTCAGAATCTACCAATCTTATCCTATGGGCTGAGTTATGGCATTTGTGTTCGAGTATATGCGACGAAACAGCAGAGGAAAGACTAGGTACCACGTGTGGGCTGCCGTATGTGGTATGCTACCATACCCATAGCGCCTTGGCATGGAATAGATATATACAGAGCAGTAGCATAGCTAATAGAGAATAAACAACCTCTATATCACACTACGTTTGAGGTATTGGGGCGTCATACAATGCCGGTTAAGGCAATGCTCGAGGAAGCCGACAGTGGGGTTAAACTTGGAGAGGACACCATCAAGCAAGTTCAAGAGAAGGTTTACGATCACATTGTGAATTATATTCAGTTCGAAGGCTCCGCGATGTCGGGCACAACAGATTTCATGATTCACTTGAGCCAAAAAAATGGCCCCTACTTATACAGTCCCGATGTGAATGCCAAGGGCACAGCCCTACCTGCGCAAAGTGCGTAGATCAGGCTCTACGTTCGGGCGCCTTCCAGCTACGTAGGTTATGAGGGTAACAGCTAGATATATAGCATCAGAACGTGGGCATACCGGGGAGGCGTGAGCTGGGAGGATTACTGCGATGCGCGGGAAAGTTGCATGTACATACATAGGCTTATAGATGCTCAGTGCCGAACCTCACGGCATGAATTGAGATGCGGATCGTGAGGGGGGACGAGGTTCATATCCCGTCTGCCCAGGGTAATAGCTACTATGTAAGCGTCCTGGGAGCGGGATTCCGATTCACGGTTTAGGGGGATATTTCCAACGAAGGGTCGCGAGCAATACCCCAGCAGCAATGTTTGGATTGTATTTGGTGCCCAGTCTCGCTGACAGGCCGGTGCCCGCCGGACTATTTGGTACTGCAGAAATAACCCCAGCCAGAACCTGCCCACCCGGGACCTTACTGAATGGTGCAACGATAGTTCTGTATTCTCCGGATTGATAGCAATCTACTCGAGAGGCCACACCAAAGATATAAGACTCCCTCTACGGGGCAGGGAGCGGCCCAGCGGTTGGATAATCTCGTCAGGCCTAACCTGGGGGATGCGCTGCCTTGCCATAAGCAAGAGGCTTCAATGCAAGTACTGATTTACCAAAAAAAAAAGAATACCTCTACAGATATAGAGTTAGGAATCGGCACGCTGAGATGCTCGGAGTACCGCCTCCCGAAATATCAGACACCAAATTCCAGTCTCGTAGCACGCTTCCAAGCCCCTCCCCATAAGGCTAGACGACATCCTAGGGAAGACGGCGAAGGAATACGAGCTGGAGTGGGATGCAGGAAAGAACTTGAAGGGTGACCAGGGATCATATCTGGGAATTGATTTTCAGTCCAGGAGACGGCACCAAGCATATCTAACATCGAAGGGAAAGGCGGCGTGCGAGATGGTGAGAAGGCTGACCGGCTGCCTCCGAAAGGGAAAAAGCAGATGGTTTGCGGTCAACTCCTCCCCATCCTAACTTATAGCGCGGAGTTACATACTATAGCCTAGGGGTATTTTTTTTTTTTTTTTTTGAACTCAGTACTCGTATGCACAACCGTAAGGGTCGTATGACGAGCCACTCCGGAAGCCCGGGTGGATTCAAAGTACGTACAAGTTAATCTGCACGACCAGCAGAGAGAGGGAAATGGACCCTATGGTCCCGCATAAAACAAAATGTAACCGCTCGCAGGTGAGGCTGTCCTCTCTCAAAAATGCCCGCAGGTAGGAGAATAAATCCGCACTCTCAACGTCCCTTCGCAGGTATGATAGCCTAGGAGTAGCTAATAGGTGATGGCGTTTCCTTGTGTTTATTTTACAAAGATAGTCTATGGGGGTATCTGGTCAGGTGCGCAGATACGGGGCAGGGAGTGGCCTAGTGGTTGGACAAGCGTCAGGGCGAGTACTGATTTACTTTAAAAAAAAAAAAAGGTTTGCTATAGAGCCAATGGAGCAGATAGAGAGGATGGCAGCAGAATGGGGCAGGTGGATATGTGGAGGGTGGAGGGGGAGCGCACGGCAGACGATTCAGGAGATAACCGGTATCCCGGATCTGCGAACATGGATGAGACCGAAGCGGATTAGATGGGCAGGATCAGTGTATGAGAGGGCAGTGCTGGGCTTTTTTTTTGTTTTGGTAAATCAGTACTCGTATTGAAGCTTCTCGCTTATAACGAGGCAGCGCATCCCCGGGTTAAGCCCGACGGGATTATCCAACCACTGGGCCGCTCCCTGCCCCGTATCTACGTACATGACCAGATACCCCCCTTCAGGAAAAACACAAAAACACGAAATTATCTCGCTCCAGTGAAAGAACCACACCACCCACGATTCCACTCCACCCCACCCGCTTCAAAACTCTCATGCCAGTAGGAATAACTCATGGTAGCGCATCTAGTACATGTACCCACCCACTTCCCTCGCAGACAGGGGATCCCCTATCTCTTCCCTCACACAGCCCGCAAGTCTCATCGGTGGTAGTTGACCTAGTAGGTGATGCTGCTCCAGTAGGTGATGTTACCCTTTGCCCCCCTCTCTTTCCTCTTCCACCGCTGCTCAGACGATTCCAATCATATCTGGTGGTGCGGAAGAATTTTCTCCCCATACGTAGTCTACCTACCTCCTCTGCTGACCTTGTGTAGACCACCAGAGAGGATGCCACCTTCTCCGGTTCATGTCGTTTCATTAACCACCTGACTCCCATGACTTCCACACCGTCATTATCTTCCTCAATACATCTTCTCATTTGCCCCGGCTTGTACCTAGTTGGTGCCCCATGCATGACTACCGCCTGTGCCCTAACCGAGGATGCCAAGAGTATTGGAGGTGCCAGCTCTGGAGACGCAGGGGATTGGTGCTCCCCTGTTTCCTCTTCTTCTGCCTCTTCCTCCTAGCTTTTTCCGGAGTCGTCTTCCTACTCCTATACCCACTGTCTAATTCACTATTTTCCTCTTCGTATGTGCTTAGGTCCTCATAGACCTGCAACTGGTCGCCGACATAGTCTCCCCCTGCGTGCTGTCCCTGGGTACTTCCGGCGATAGCGACACCACTTGTACTGCTGCCTCCGCATATATCCTGGGTACTTCTGGTGATAGTGACACTGCTTGTACTCCGCATATGTCTTCCCTGTCGAGGATGTCGCTTCCATTGCTGCCTCTTTCCCAGACAAGGGTGGAGATGGATCGGTCGCTGCATCTCGTGTGGTTTGTGTATCTGTCTGTATCCCTTTATCCTCCGGTGGCAGCGACTCATTGGAAACAATATCTTCCGCTGGCGTCTGAGTTGCTGCTTCCCGTGTTAGTGTTTCCGGAGGTTTTGTCGGAGATTTTGGGACAGGTTGTTTGAACGTCTTCCTATGGTCAATTGTTTCCCAAGCAGTGCCGCAAAGATTGGCGAACCCCTGGATGAGAGAGAGCCGCTCTTCTTCCCACTCTTTAGTAGCCTCTGGGCAAGTTATGCACAGCAACCCCCTGAGTACAAACAGTGTTCTCTCTGACATTGGTTTCGCTTCGTCCATCCGCCTCCTCTCTTCCAGTCTCGCGCTCAGCATATCGTGGGTCTAGCGTGGTTGCCGTCGGTCCGGATTACGTCTCTGCCTTGTTGACTATTCCTGACCAGCCTTTTCTTGAGCCGTACTGTGTAGAAGTTCGCTTCTACGTCGCGCGCGCGTGGTCATCGCCCCTTTTGCGCGTCGTACTGGTAAGGCTTGTCTGTAGCTGCTCTAGTTGAGATGCGACCTCTTGGTCGCCTGTGGTTCGCACGCGCCTGGTGTATGTTGCGTGAGTGAGCAGTCGCCTGGCTTGCAGGATGGTTGTGTCCACTTGTCTGTAGCTGCTCTGGTTGTTGAGGTCTGTACCTTTGTCCTCTACATTAATATTATCTATTGATCTAGCCACTCACGACACGGAACAAGGATCTTTCCTAAGGACTCTAGCCACGATAGCGGATGGGGAAGAGGAGGGAATCGCTCTCGCTCCCTTGTTCGGCCCTATTCTCTCGAGTGCTCTGTGGCGGTGGTAGTAGTGTAGCTTGTATTCGTACCTCTCTTCTCATGGTGTGGAAGGGGCCTCCCGGGCTCATGCCCCTTGCTGATCCAACTTCCTCTAAACTACCATCAGTGCAGCACGAAGAATGCTGCTTGTAGGTATTCCTTCACAGTCCTTGTCTACCACTCCCAGATATCCAGACGTGTATCGTTACTTTCAACCATTGTTGTAATTCTTAATCTGGTTTTATGTTGAACCGTGGTGGCTTGTGCTTCGAAGTGCGAGATTTTATTCGAGAATCATTAATTCAGGAACACCCAGTGTTATCGACATGTTTTAGAGTCGTCAGGCTTTCGTCCTATTGGCCTGGCTTTATACAGTCCTATTGGAGTTACTTTGTGCCAGTGTTCGTTGCTGCGCAATGATGACCCACCAGTTGTTACCGGTGTCTCCCCGCTCCACATCTATTGTACCATCCTCCCTTACAGTATCACCACATCTCAATTTGATATTGAATGGGTTTCGCGCCACACTTGCTATATCACAAACATCGGAGTTACTTTGTGCCACGATTCCTTGCAATTTGGCGGCTCCGCAGTGTTGACCTACCTGCTGTTGCTGCCGAGTTTGGATCCTTGATCGAGGCCTTTGTGCAGGGCCCCTTTGTTTCCACGAGCGGTGGTCCGCCCCTTTGAGCTGGGGGGGTCCTATTCGGTTTCGTTCCTTGGTACATAGCTCTCGATTGCTACCTTTTCTATTTATTGATGGGGGAACTTTTTTTTTTTTTTTTTTTATTAACTCAGTACTCGTGTGGGAGAACTGTAGTTGAGATCTGGTAGTTACTTTTTTAAAAACAAAAAGAGTTCACCTCATGATTTGAGGTTACATCTCTCTTCACCAGGCTATCGGATCGAGGACCAGTTAAGTCATTGCACATTTTATTCTACGGTGCTCAAACCGGGACTCGAACCCTGGTGGCATTGCTAGCCTCCTCGCGCCGCATGAGGGAGAGCTGGAGCTCCCTACCGCTACGCTACCGAGGCTAGGATGGATGTTGGAGGGGGATGGGGCATGATAAACAAGACTGGAGGTTACTCATACGGAAGCGTAAACCGGGGTAAACCGGGTAGCGGGAAAACTAGTCTGGTTGGCACAAGCCTCTCGTCGAGATGGGTAAACTGGAAAATAGAGGTCCTGGTCGGCTTTTGTGACATACCTGCAGCCATTTTTTTTTTTTTTTTTTTTTTAAATCAATACTCGCATGCGGTATGACCATGGCGAGGTTCAGGTGGGCCTAATGCCCTATGCCCCCTATTCCCAGAGCACAACTAACTACAGCAAAACTATAGGCAACGTAACCAAGCATCTATATGATCTCCCCCCACTCCTTGCTCCCCCTCAGCCGTAATCAGCATGATCGCAAGCGAGAGAAAAACACCTCTGCCAAGTCGACCGAGACTTCCTTCCCGTCTACCATCTCCTTCTTCACAACAGACTTCAATCGGTCGACGTACTCCCAAGAGCTGAACCTCTGGCCCAACTACTCCCCTTGAGGGCATACCAGCGCAACATAACTCCCCGTCTCCTCATATTTCCCGCACGATCTGTAGGTCATATTCAAATCCTCCTCTCCCATCTTCCGCCTCCAGACAGCAAAGTCACCCTTACCACTGTGGCACTGGGAATAATTCGCCACCGCTCTCCTATTCCACCTGACCACTCTACCCAGTCCGAACCCCGCCGTATGTCTCTCCCGGCGAGACTTTTCCTTATACCACTGCCGTACTCCTCCTTTCGTAATTATATGATCCCCCTCTCTCTAGGCCCCAGACTTTGCCAGGCAATCCGCTCTTTCGTTCCCCTCAATCCCAGTATGTGTCTTTACCTACCCGAAATGGATCCTAGTATTTGACTCCCCCAACTTCCTCATCACATGAACCATGTCCCACGTCCTCCCCCTGCCCCTTTTCCCAGCCTTTACTAGTGACTTGATGGCTGCTTGAGAGTCCGAGAGGATCAAGACCTCCCGATCCCTTTTCATCTTCTCAAGAGCTCCTCGGATGCCGGCGATTTCCCCATCCCAGACTGTCGCTATGTGTCCCAAGCCCACGCTCCTCTCAATATCTCCCCTGCAGCTCCCACCCCCCACTCTGCCTCCCTCACCTTTACTCCCATCACTATACCAAACTTCCCTCTCTATACTCTGAAATCTGATCTCCTCTTCCCACCTATCTGCCTCATCCTCTCCTCTACAGCCTAAGTCCAAGATGGAGATCAGGTAGATAGAAGTCTTTCCCCCATAGGACAGAGCCTATTCCTCGCCCTCTACCGTCGCCGCGGCCCTCTCAACCAAGACCTCCACCAACGAGTCACCTTTCTCGTGGCCCTCGTCAGGCATGAGGTCCCCTAACGAGTCCGAGTTCGCTATTATCCTAGCTATTAGCCTGTCTTGACATATGTCCAAAGCCGTCCTCGAGGACTCGATGCCTGCCACCTTAAATACAGTCTCCATCCTTGCCCCCTTCACTGCTCCTGTGCACCTCCGTAACGCCTGATACTGGAAGCTATTAAACTCCTGCTCCCAGTCCTTCTACCCTCTCTACTCTAACTCGGTACCCCATATTGCAATGGCTCTGATAGAACTAGTGAAGAGCTGTTTCTAGCTCGTTGGAGAGATCCTCTACTGAGAGTTTCCAATCCTATTGCACTTAGCCATAAATACTCTCGTTTTGGCTATCCTGGACTTCCAATGGTTCTCAAACGTGAGACTCTTATCTAAGATGATACTTAGCCACTTAACCCATTTCATGTCTTTCTTCTTCTTACTCTTTTTATCCCGAAGAATCAACCTTTCTTACTTAGAGGCCTCCAGTGAGAGGCTCCATTTCTCCGTGACCTCCTCTACAATTTTCTCCATCTTCCACACCAGGTAATTCACATTCTCTCTTCTCAGTGCATCCTCCCTATTGATAAATATCTCTCCATTAATATCATCTATAAAAGACGGGAATTCCATGGATCTATGAACCTCCTCTCGAGCCCTCTTCTCTATCTCGGTGATAATCGGGGCCATCCATATTAGGAAGACCACTGGAGATAAGGGTGACCCCTATGGGCACCCCATGTTCATCCTTCCTTGACCCCTCCCTCTTCCATCCTACTCAATCTTGAATTCCTTCACCCTGAACAAATACCTAATCCACTGAATCCACTTCCGACCCTCCCCACTTTCTATCAGCCGCATCACAACTTCTTTTTCTCTCGTATTTTGGAAGCCGCCCTTAATATCTTAAAAGTCTAACTCCATATTACTCCCAGAAGCTAGACACCTTTGAGCCCTAATCATAACCCTCTCTACTACCTCTATCGCTGACTTCCCCTTAACTCCCCTAAACTGCCCCTTATGGAATACACTCGCCTACTATAACCTCTACACCACCCCCTTCTCCTTGAGCTTCACTAGGCAATTGATGAGGTTAATGGGACGCTACCCCTTCGTTACCTGATAATTCTTTCCCGGTTTTGGGATCATGACAACCTTCGCAAATTGCTACTCCCTTGGGACCTCCCTAGCTACCAGGCTTTCTACTATAGTGTTTACTAGTCCCTCTCCCAATAGAGTACCCAAAATGAGCTTAATCAGGCTATAACCTACTCTATTGGAGCCTAGTGCTGACTTGTTCCTCATCCTCCCTAAGGCTTCCAAGACCTTCTCCTGTAGAGTCACCCTTTCCCTTTCTAAAAGAGCCCAACTATCCTCAACTATATTGTTGGTCCATCAAGTATCCTCCCCAACCTCCTTCCTTTCCCGGTCCCATCCAAAATAATCTCTTACCAACCCCATCCTCTTCTCCTCATCATCATATCAATCCTTACCTCTCGAGTCTCGTAAGTCCCCTATGGCCTCTTTTAACCAATGTAGATCCTTGGCCCACCGAATAATCTACTAGGTATTTTTTTTACCATTTCCCTCATAGAATTTCTCCCAACACTGCCACTTCTTCTCCCTTATCAGCCTCTTCAGTTCCTTCTACTTATGCTTCTAGTGCTTCACCCTCTCTCTCTGTCCTAGACATATATTCGCATCTACCCCCTCTCTCCTCTCACGCTATACTCGTCTAAGTTGTTCCCCCACCTCCTCGTCCCACCATCGTTTAGGTCTTTAGATCACAGAGTATTCTACTAGGTGCTGGTCCCTCAAACTCTTGAGCTTGTTGTATGCTATAATACCTAGTAAGCTCACCACCCAAGATGATATGGAAGTTGCTCCCTTCTTCTTCGTCCCTTCTACTAGTACAACTAAGTGATCCCAATTGATTCTCCACCCCTTCCTCTCTCCCTTATCCTGACTATCCTCTACTTTCAAGAAAAGGCAAAAGTGATCGGACCTGAGCTTCTCTTTCCCTGAACCTCTATCCAAGTGCAAAGTACATACCCCTTTAGCGAAAACCAGATCAATCGTGCTCCTCAGCCACTCTCTATCTACTAGCCTCTCCCAAGTAGGTCCTTTAATTACTAGCCTCTCCAAACCTTCCTCTTCTACAAAGACTGCCACCTCTTTCCCTCTAATATTCACAACCCTCTCCTGGTTCCAGTTCCTATGACATGTATTGAAATCTCCATACATCACAACCCTCCCTTTCCTTATCCTTACCTACACACTCGCTATCCAGTTTCTCATCTAATCCTCTGACCAGGAGCTATTCCTATAGACCCCTATCAAATCTACGTCACTAACCTTGATCCCAACAGCTCGGTCTTTATTCAAGAAAACCGAGAGTTCTGGTATCAAGCATTCCTTCCAATACACAGTGACTTTAAACTTCTTCCTGACCGCATTGCCCAATCTTAAACCCAGCTTATTTTGCATACCCCCTCCTCTCTCACTATATTCACCCACAAAAATTATATCTAAGTCAACCTCATGACCCCATTCTAGAAAAGCATGAGCATTCGAAGTTGATTGACCTATATTCTGGTACCTCACGCGGAGGCCCTTAGTACCTTCTTCTCCTTGCGAGTCCCGAGCCTACCCTGTCACTGCTACCTAGAGGCCCTGAAGCTCTCCTTTTTACCCCACTCATCCTCCCGAACACCTGGTACCCTGACCGTGACTGTCTTGTAGGGCCTACAGGACCTCGATATGTGATCGCCGTAGTAAGGAACCTGCTCCGAGAAGTACAGCTCCTCTGCATGTACCCCACTCCTCCACACCCGAAATACTTTACATTACTCCACCCTATATATACTCTTTAAGAACTAGATTCTATGCCTCTTCAATATGGGCCTTTTATCCAAGCCGACTTACTCTCCTATTACCAGCCACTCAGGCCCATCCTAGGACCAATACCACTACTCGAAGGATATCCTGCCATTTGCTACCCTCTTGGGCTCGACGGGAGTAAGAACTTACTCGGATTTGCAGACTGAGAGGCCAAGCCCCTAGTGGTACCTATACTTAACTTTCTAGAACTCTTACCACTCTCCACTTCCACCTTTCCATCCCTGATATATACTACCTTCCTTATCTTACCTTTCCATGTAATCCCCTTCTTTACCACTTTCACTGCCTCTGCACTATCTTGTACCTCGAAGACCACCCCCAACTTCTTATTCCAGTACCCATAGTGAGAAGGATACCTATCTCCACAATTGACTCTGATATTCTCCTCCTTCAAGAGTACGTCGAGGTCCTCTCCGCCCAAGTTCTCATCCATCAGGGTATCCATAGCAACTAGGGGCACCGTTTCCTCCCTCTTAACCCAAGCCTGTATAAAATCATCCTGGGCCCTAAAGAAAGCAACTAACTGTAGTACTACCCTACTTAAGACTCCCCTCATAGATACTTCTTCTAGGACCTTCCCAATTTCCCAGTTCGATTCCAAGTCCCCACTACCATAGGTGACCGATCCTGTAGTAGTCTATGCTGCACGTCCCTCTGACTGTGCTACTTTCCGCAGCAACTTGTTCACCTCGATAACTCCCTATTGCAGATTGGCTCGGCATGCACCTATCAATTTCTCACGGTGAGCCATAATGATAGAAACCGTGCGATGCACCTTCTTACCAATGACCACCAGACCTTTTCCTATATAAACCTCGAAGCTAAGTTTCTTCCTCTCCTCAATCTTCCCAATTTGTACTCGTGCCTCCTTATACCTCCTTGCTACCTCCACTACTCACTTTAGCTCTGCAGTGTTCTTATCTAATGATTCATACATTTCGATCTCCTCTACTGCCGCCACCCTTACTGCCTCCTCCTTCTCCTCCAGCGACTCCACTTGCTTGATGGCCTTCTCAGCCATTACCCTTGCCTCCTCCATGCCTCTCTTCACCTCCTTTTCTTCTTTCTCCTTCATAGTGATCTTCTTAACCTCTGTAGCCACTCTCTTTGCCTCTGCAACCTAAGCCTACTTTCTTACTTGGAGTTTTCTCGCCTTCTCACACTCCTCTGGAGTACTGATCCTCTGTAATGCTGCCAGAATGGAAACCACTTCACTGAGCTTCTCCAGCTTCTTCCTAACTGCGTCTATGGTAGACTACCCTCCCTCTGCGACCTTCGCGTAACCTCTCCTAACCCTTCTAACCTGAGCCAGCTTCTCTTTGTCTCCCATATCAATTGCCTCGTCTTCAAGATCCTCCCATGAGTCCCTTCCTGTTATATCCGATGCCCCTCTCTGAGACAGCATCAGCCCGGCCGGGTTGACCGCAGACTTGGCTACTACCAAACTTCTCTTAGTCTTGAAAGGCCTACCCCCTCTGATCGCTTCGATCTCCTCTACTGTCTTCAAATTGGCTAATAAGTCATCGACCAGCTCCTACATCCCTTGGTGGTTACTTGGCAAATCATATGAACCCGACTCCGCTTCGGCCTCATCTTCTTTTTCCACTCCTGTCATCTTCTTATCACCGTCCCCTAAACCGGGTTCTCTCCTCTTTTCAACTTCCCCACTACCTAACTTGTCCAGGATCTTCCTCACGATCTCATCCACCTCCTCCTTGGTCAAACCCTTAGCCGCGTGTCGGCTCCTCGACAGACCCACCGCCCGCCTAGAGCTTTCGACCTCCTCTGTATCCTCTAACACAATGTCCGAGGAGTCCCCGCCATTCCCCACCATAGCAGCTTTTCCTGCAGGAAAGAGGTTTCGAGTGACTGATACCTCCCGGAGATCCTTCATAAAGCTGACAGAATATCCCAACTCCTCTACCATCCCAGCCAAAGATTCTCTAATCAGCTTCTCCTTTCCCTTCTTTGCTGACTTCAATCTCATAGTCTCGTTGTCCGACTCACACGCTTCCTCCTCCCCTTCCTGCGCCAGCTTGAACCCTTCCCGCTCGGCAAACCTGACCGTCTTTGGAGTCTTGATCACTCAGGACCTGACCCCAGAATGAGTACGGACAGTAATCTCTTCCACAATCTCATTTCCCTCCACCGTCGTCGTCGACGAGATTTCTGACTCCATGATCTCATTCGACTCCGTGACATCCTGGATTACCAGGCCCCCAGAGATGATTTCTACTGCTTTCTCAGCTGACGTATCATTCCGGACGGCGAGTACCTCATTACCATCCCTTGTCGCACGTTCCTCCCTTGAGTAAATAATTCCAAAACCCCCATCTTCCCCCGCTAACCTGTCCGCTTCCTTCCTTACCCTCTCCATCGCTTCCCTAAGCTTTCCCTCTCCATCCAAAGCCTGAAATCGTTCCACCTTACCCCAATCAGTAACTCCTTCCAACGTGTATTGTCTGCTCTCTTCCCCATTCTTCAGCAACACCTTGATACCTCCCTTGCCCCAATCTTTAACCGGGCCGAATAACACGGCTTTACCACCCGCCATTCGCGCTTCCAATTTCCCGAAAGGGTAAAGAGTGGAATAGGATATGACAAGCGACAAGCTAATCACCGTAGAACAGACTCGAAAGCCTGTAAAACAAACGAAGCCTGTGAGACCTTGTGAGACAACCGGACCAAAACGGGTTGGGGCGGTTGTCACGAAGGTGAAACACAGGGTAATCGCCCCTTTTCGCGAGTTGAGTTGAAAACTTGACTCTTGAGGGGAATGTGTAGGTTATGCGATTGAACCTAGAAACTTGGGTAGCAATGTTCGCACGAGTGCGCTGAACAAATTGCACTTTTCGCCGACGTCGGAGTCGTCCTGGTTACTGAGTTCGTCTAATCGCTCAGTCCTGACGATGAAGGTCGATTGCTGTACGTCCTGCAGCCATTGCATGTAACATGTTAGCCAATATACAATTGGCCCATGGGGCAAGATTTTTTTTTTTTTTTTTTTTTTTTTTTTTAAATCAGTACTCGTATTGAAGCTCTCGCTTATGACGAGGCAGCGCATCCCCTCAGGTTAAGCCTGACGGGATTGTCCTACCACTGGGCCGCATGGGGCAACATTGATCAGTACTCGTAGACGACCACCGGAGCCCGCCAATCCTAGGCCTGGACATCATCCCTGCCGAGAGCAAGCGATCTCAGGAGAAGAAGGAGTGGTACACAGAACTGGCAGCACTGAAGGATTCCGGCTGGTCGCTGCTCTTCACGGATGGAACCGGCGGCAAGAATGGAGAAGTGGCAGTCGCAGCAGTCACTCATGTCACGGAACGGGGCGCTTACCTAGGCACTCTGGCCACGGTAGCCGATGGGGAGGTGAAAGGGATCACTCTGGCACTCGGCTCCAACGCCGACAAGCTCCTGGTCCTGACAGACTCCATGGCAAGCAAGCAAGCCCTCCTCAACCTCGGCAAAGGCGCTCCACCCAGATCCGGCATCGAACGAGAATTGAAGGACCTCCTGCACAAGAGGGCACACCTACAGACAGCGATAGGATGGGTCCGCAGCCACATAGGCATCCCAGGCAACGAAAGGGCAGACAAGAGGGCGGCATACGAATCAGCCTTGGGCCGCATTGCCGGGACTCAACAGGTGGCAACAGCAGCGGGTATCCGGACGGCAGCTAAGGCCAGGCGGAAGGACATATCATCGGAACCAGGGTACGGATCCAACAGATGCCTATGGCACCGACACGCCCTATCAGCCTACACCTGGCTGCGCACCAACCGGGGCCCCCAGAACTACTGGCTCCACTTCGTACGCAAGGTCGACTCCCCAGCCTGCCCCAACTGCGACCACCCCTCGGGGACGGCCACCACATCACCTTCGACTGCCCCCACCACCGCCAGCAACGCCAGGAGCTCATCGAGGACGCCAGAACGTGGGAGGATTTAGACAAACCCATTTGGAGAAAGGAGGAGGCCGGCCGTCGCAACTTAAACCTGGCACCACCACTACTATGCCCACTACCCCAACCCAAGAACCTACATCAGGTGTGTAAATGAAAATAGACGAGAAGTATGTCGCATTACCCTCTGTGGGCGCCGCGATGCTGATGAAATTTACAGGGCAGTACAGCGACGTCCGGGGAAGCCAACATCAAAAAATGGCAAGCGACTCAGTGGCCACTTTTTTTTTTTTTTTTTTTGGGGGGGGGGAAATCAGTACTCGTATTGAAGCTTCTCACTTATGACGAGGCAGCGCATTCCCCAGGTTAAGCCTGAAGGAATTATCCAACCACCGGGCCGCTCCCTGCCCCGTATCTACGTAGACCAGATACTCCCCGGAATGGAATACCCCCCCCCCTTTCCCTTCCCAACGTCACCCAAGGAGACTAACTCCGCAGCGCCCCCGCAAGCTTCTCACACCACTCTGAATCTCCCCATATTGCCTCCAGACTCCGCCCCTTCCCATCAGCTACTCCAGTGCAGTTACGCAGGTGAACCGCGTTCTGGGCTACAGCATCTGACGGGGTAGTGCAACACGACCGGGATATGCAACAAAACAGTGGTAGGGTAGAACTCAATGTATTTTCAATAGAATTGGATGGCAAGGGGCTCAAAAGCTGCGCACGAGTTCGGAGAATAACTTTTGAAGTGCCCAAGAGCCCTGGATCAGGGAGTCCAGGGAGGTATCCTGATATATGGCTAATACATGAATTGCGTGATGTGAATATATGACCAGGTAATAAACTCAAATAATATGATGGAGAGTCTGGATACATTTCCTGGCCCTCTTACATAGTGCAAAAACCATGAAGTCAAGTCTGCACCTCGTGGTATGATGGAACATACATGAGCATGCACCCAAATTAGGGGGGGTCCGGGGCGGAAGTGCAATATAGCGGGTAAAGGCTCAAACCTGAGCAGTTTTCATCAGATTTGGATAAAAGGGTACTCAAACCGGACGCACGAGTCCAGAGAACCATTTATAAACTACCTAAGAGCCCTAGCTTACGGAGCCACTATGGTTATCCTGATATATGTTATGCCTAATGTTTTCACATTTAGATATGAGAGTGGGCCTTGAACTATACACTAAGGTGGGTCTCTGTATATTCCCTTCTCTACCCACACAGTGTGAAGCAAACAGACCCACTTACAACCTCCGAAGAGCATACAGAACTTATGACTTGAGCCTGTATAAGCGGAGGGGAGGGGGGAGGAGGGCGCGCAGTAACAGAACTATCAAAACAGCCCAGGGCCAGTACCAAGTGGCTGAAAAGGGTCTCCCTATTAAACATATGCTATTCTAAGTCTTCTATACAGCAATTAATGAGAACTAGATAAGGTCGCCCCAGCCACCCCCTCCATCCAAACTAGGCAACTATTAGTACAACTTCATATGACCGAGGAGACCATAGGAACTCAATAATTTAAGTAAATCTGGGTGAGAAAGAGGATCTTTTGAGCAAATTTACCACTTGGTTGGGCAGCGATTGAGAGGTTAGATGCCCGTAGATGCTTAGGGTACTATAGCTGAGAAAGTGGAAATCCAGGCCTAAGTGTATAGATAATGGCTCAAAGCAAGCGCAGAGTAATTCGTTTGACACACTAAGCTCTTAACCTAGACCATTTTGGATACGCTTGCTCCTAGGCCCTCCTCAACACCTGCACCCGCATAATTTAGGTACATGCTCATATATATTCCATTATACCATGAGGTGTAGACTTGACTTCATGGTTTTTGCACTATATAAGAGGGTCAGGAAATGTATCTAGACTCTGCTCTATCATATTATTTGAATTTAATACCTGGTCATATATTCACATTACGCAATTCATGTCAGGGAGCCAGCAGGTACTGCATGTGACGGGGTAATGCAACACGACAGGGATATGCAACAAAACAACTATAGGGTAGAACTCAATGGGTTTTCGGTGGAATTCGATAGCAGGTGGCTCAAAAGCTGCGCACGAGTTCGGAGAATTATTCTTGAAGTACCTAAGAGCCCTGGATCATGCAGTCCAGGGAGGTGTCCTAATATATGGCTAATACATGATTTGCGTGATGTGAATATATGGCTCGGTATTAAATTGGAATAATACGATTGAGCAGAGTCCGGGTACATTTCCTGCCCCTCCCACATAGTGCAAAAACCATGACGTCAAGTCTACACCTCATGGTATAATGGACAATACATGAGCATGCACCCAAAGTAGGGGGTCCGCGGCTAAAGTGCAATGTAACGGGTGAAGGCTCAAACTCGAGCAGTTTTCATCGGATTTGGATAGTAGGGGGCTCAAAACGGATATACAAGTCCATAGAACTATTTATAAACTGCTCAAGAGTCCTGGCCTACGGAGCCAATAGGCCTATCCTGATATATGTTAGGCCTAATGCTTTCACATCTAGCTAGGAGTTGGCTTTGAACTGGGCAATAAGGCAGTTCTCTGTATATTCCCTTGTCTACCCACATAGTGTGAAGCATAGGGACCCACTTACAGCCTGCAAAGAACATACAGAACCTATGACTTGAGTCTACATAAGCTAGGGGGAGGGGGGCTGCAGGATTTTAGGACAGAACTATCAAAAACAGCCTAGGACCAGTAGCTAGCTACTAAAAAGTGTCTCTTCATTAAAAATATTCTATTCTAAGTCTTACATACGGCAATTAATAAGCACTGGGTAAGGTCGCCCCAGCCAGCCCCCCCCCCCAAACTAGGGCAAATATTGGTACAACTTTATATGACTGGGGGGACCCTTCGAACTCAATACTTAAAGTGAATTTGAGTAAGAAAGACTATCTTTTGAGAAACTTGCGGCTTGGTTGGGCAACGATTGAGAGATTAGATGCCCGTAGATTCTTAGGGTGCTATTGCGAAAGAAGTGGAAATCCAGGCCTAAGTATACAGATATGGCTCAAAGCAAGCACCAGGTATCTAGATCTCATTTCTGTAGTCTGGTACGTCATTTGACACACTAAACTCTCAACCTAGACCTTTTGGATAGACTTGCTCCCAGGCCGTCCTCAATGCCCACTCCCCCCCTACTTTGGGTGCATGCTCATGAATCTTCCATTATACCATGAGGTGTAGACTTGACTTCATGGTTTTTGCACTATGTGGGAGGGGCAGGAAATGTACCCGGACTCTGCTCAATTGTATTATTCCAATTTAATACCGAGCAATATATTCACATCACGCAAATAATGTATTAACCATATATCAGTATACCTCCCTGGACTCCCTGATCCAGGGCTCTTGGGTACTTCAAAAGTTATTCCCCGAACTTGTGCGCAGCTTTTGAGCCCCTTGCCATCCAATTCTATTGAAAATACATTGAGTTCTACCCTACCACTGTTTTGTTGCATATCCCGGTCGTGTTGCACTACCCCGTCGGATGCTGTACACCGTCTGCGTGTACTCTTGGATGCATAGGTAGACATCGATAAAGACTGTGGACGAGACTGTGGACGTTAAGCAATGCTTGTATCGACTGCTAGGGACACAAGGCATTGCGAGGACATAGGACAAGGACAAAAGGAGCACGACCTGCATTGGCTCTGCGACCGCTGCTAGAGCACGGACAGGACGTAGATGTAAAGAATCGTATTAGCAAAGCTAAAATACAAGATGTGGCATGAGGAAGCAGAAACAAAGGAATCAGGACTATGATATCGTTTATGTACAATTATCTTTGCTCCTGTGATCCGATCACACGCGTAAGAGAGGTTACGCGTGTGATACTCAATACTTTTGTCACCTGCGACGCAGGTAATATTCACTGTAATAGTTCGTGACATAGTCCATGATAGATAATCCGTGGGTTTCGGGATTGGTTATGAAAGATGGGGTCTCCTCGGATACGACTATGGATATAAATGAAGCTATCCACGCTCATGCAGAAGAACTGTTAGAAGCGATCCGCTGAGAGATTCGGGAGAATCTCGTTGAAGAAGACTAAGTCCTTAGGGATTGGAGGATCCATTCATGCTTCGAAATACCACTTGGCTTCAACTTCTAGTAGCCCAAGAATTAAGCCCAATTCCCACTCTTCCTCTATCTCCTCCATTTCCCCATCTAGTGAATTGGCATCATCCGCAGAGGTACTTGAAACCGAGCAGACAGTTGCCGTTGAACGTGCATCATCCGACTCATCTAGGTCGCTTAGCTCACTCAGGTTTGCCGCCTCCTCCAGCTCCTCTAGAAGGTCGGCATCTAGATTACCACCCCTGATCTACTCTATTAGCCCCTCAAATACTTCATCTAGGGCCCTAACCATCTCTTCCTGGCCTGTATCGTCAGTTGCTGCCTTTAACTCTTTTCGGTACCATATCACCAACTTCCGTTTGTTACTGACACGAGGTATGGGTCTTTGGCTATAGCTATCGAGGTTGTGTGTTGACAGGGTTGTGTTGACAAGACCATCTTAGTAAATTTATAAGTTCCCGTGGGGACCTCTTAGCGTATTCCAAAGTCACGAGACCCCCAGGGATTTTGTGGGCCTTGGCGTGGAGTGAATGAATTTCCCAAAGTTTTCCGTTTATTCGGGGCTTATTCGGTCGTATATACGGTTTTTTCATGGTCAAACGCTGGGATTTGTGTCTGCTGGGGTGCTGGTTGTTTCTACGGAAAGCTCCCGGAGGAAACGAATGTACCGGCGGTGTATCTTTCAGAGGGTTGGGGGGCATTGTAGGCTTGTTCGGAAATTTCGGAGGTGGTGCCACTGCTGCCAGCTCTTTGCCTTTGCCCTCTTCCCTAGGCTTAACTGGTTTCCTGGCCACTGCTGCATAGGTGGATGCTGGGGGGGGCTCTATGTTGGTAGATACGCTATTGGTCTTGGTTGGATGCGCGGTCGGAGGTGTGGTCTGGGTACAAGAGTCTAAAACTGGATAGGATTGTGTCTGGGTGCTTGTGTCCATGGTTGGGGTCTGTGGGGCCTGTAGTGGTTGTGCCTCCGCTACTCGCAATCTCTCCTTCAGTGTCTCTGTATCGTGCTCGAGGATCGCATGTCGGAGTTCGAGAGCTCCTATCTCGTGTATTAGGTCTCTTCTATCCTCATACCGTAATCTTTTCTTATGCGCTGCCTCGTTCTCTAAGGGACCCGGGAGTCGGTCTTTAGGTTGTTGTAGGCTGCTAGCATCCTTGTGACGCCAGTGACGTGGTAATACCATTCCTTCCACGTCAGTGTACAGACAGACTTGTCGCAGAACTCTTCATCGGGAAAGGGATTTAGTGCCATTAAGTGTCTACTTATTTGGCAGACGATCTCGATATCATGAGCGTCAAGTGGCGGGAACTCCTCCTCTGTGTGGGGAGCTGTGGCCGTGCTTGGTGTCGGTGGAGTGGCTAGTGGTGGGACGTCGCCACCAATCGTAGGACTGAGGCTCCGTGGGTGGTCGGTGAATGGTAGCCGTGTTTTGTGTGGTGGATTCACCCTGTCATCCTTCCCGGGATTGTTCTTTCTTTTTCCCTTGGCCGGCATGGTGATGTTGCGCAGACCGAACGCGTACTTTACTTCAATTCCTAGCTGAGCCGTTGGCGCGTTTGCCTGGGGGGCATGTTTGCCTCGGGGGGCGTGTTTGCCTGGGGGGGCGTGTTTTGTGGTGTTGTTGCTATGTAGTCATAACGTTCACCCGCTATATTTGTATGATGACCCTCCGCCGTTGCAGGGTTGTGTCCATGGGAGGGCATAGATGGTGGATATCCTAAAGGGAGAGGGGTATGCAGAACTGACAGGCAACAATGACGGGGTTAGAGGCTGAGGAGGTGACTGTGCGTGGTCGGACGGGTCACGGCAAGAGGAGGTAGCAGCGGCAGCAGCGGTCAGTGTAGAGGCCCAGGGGCAGTGGGAAGAGGGGCTGTATTTGGGCTCTATGGCCCCGGTGATGGACGCGGAGATGTTGGGAGTAGTATGTGCGTGGCAGGCGAGGAGGCCAGTGGTGGCACTTGTCAGCCAGGGTGCCATTGGTCAGCTTCGGAATCTACGCTTCGAGCAGCCACGGTCGTGGATAGAGGAGTTAGCAGTGAAGGAGATGGAGAAAGGCGGCAAAACAGTGATGGGGGTAAAGGGGCATAGGTAGTGGCGTGGAGGGTAATGAGAGGGCGGATAGGAAGGCGAAGGAGGTGGCATGGGTGGGCAAGAGGATGCTCGACCTGACATTATCACACCGGCAGGCATCCGACAGGCTTTCCCCATGGGACGACCCGCGAAGCAAACGAGGTGGAATAGAGAGGCACTGCGGGGGCTAACATGTGTAGTCACTGACCGCGGACCACAGCGCTAGTGGCTACACAACGTGGGTAGGGCGGATGACCCCTTGTGCGGCTTGTGTGGGGAAGGGGTAGCCCAGAATGCGGGCGCATTTGCTGAGCTGTACTGGAGTAGCTGATTGGAAGGGGCGGAGATGGGAGCAGATATGGGAAGACCCGGAGTGGTGTGAGAAGCTGGCGGAGGCGTTGCGGAGATAATTTCCTTATGTACGATGGGATGGAGAGGTATATTCAATTATGGGGGGTATCTAGTCACATATGTAGATGCTGGGCAGGGAGCGGCCCGGTGGTTGGACAATTCCTTCAGGCTTAACCTGAGGGAATGCGCTGCCTCGTCATAAGCGACAAGCTTCAATACGGGTACTGATTCACCAAAAAAAAAAAAAAAGGCAACAATGACACAAGGGATACCCCAAGGCTTGCTACTGAGCCCTAGTCCGTTCACGGTCTATATGTCAGCAATGATCAGACGAGCGGAAGTGAAGGTGAAGGCGATGGCGAAGGGCAGTAGGAAGCCGAGACTCGGTGACAGGCCACAAATACAACCCCCTTTTGCACAAAAATCGTACTTCAAGGCAAAGGGGCATGGGAGCTTATCCACAGACTAGGCCTGGGCACGAGACAAGACGTCTGGAGACTTTGGTGAAAACTTTTTTATTGGTTGCGACATGCAGATATCTGTCTGAGACAATTTACCATTGGCTACCTAAGGTTGCACGTGCACGGTAGGATGCACCCCTGCAAAACATCCCTGTTTTCACCTGCTCGAGCGACATCTCGTGATATTTTGAGAGCATAGTAGTTAGAGGCTATTCCGGCTAAATTGAGATCTATAGAAACACCTACGCTCTACAACATAGTTACCCTCACTTCCGGCCAAAGTCAACTCAATACCCAATACCCACTCTTCCAGTACAGCGTCCCCCCGATGACCTCCCCCACCTCTCTACCAGCCACTATAGACCAAATATCAGGCAATTGAGCCTATAATCACTAGGAGGTGTTTATCTAGTATTGATATCTATATTAAATTAGTAGTGAAGGAGAAGGCTTCGAAATGGTAAAATGGGAGAGTCTCAATTAGGAGCACTAATCTGCGCAAAATATGCAATTCTAGGCGCTTCCATTGATCGCCTTGTTTATTTTACCCTCAACCCTCACCCTGTAATCCCTTGTATTACGGCGCTCGAGAGCATCCTTAACACCTACGCAAAGGTCCCCAGTAGCCTTAGGAGCTTCTATACCCCCCCATTTTGGGCTTCAAAGGTTGCTTCATTCGTAGAATATGCTGGCATCTTCCAGGCATTATAACCCCCTTGCAGCAACCATGTGCTCATGGTCAACCTAGAACATCCAACTTAGCTACTCTAGATCACCTAGCATCCAACCCGGAGTGCAACCCAGCTATTTTAGCTTACACAGTGTCCAAACAGTATCCATACCAGTATCCAACCTAGTATCCAACCCAGTGTCCAATCCAGTGTCCAACCCAGTGTCTAACCCAGTAGCTCTCCCATCTAACCTAATGTCCAATCTAGAGCCTAACCAAGTGCCCAGCATTTATTCTATCGTCTAACCCACGATTTAACCTAGCATCTAACCTAGCATCTGATCCAGCTGCTTCTTGGACGTCCAAGTTAGAATCTAACCTAGCATTGACCTACCTCCTCCCGTAGCATCTACTAAAGCTACTAGCATCCAACCTAGCTATGCTTCCATTATCCAACCCAGTATCTAACCCAGTATCTAACCCAGTATCTAACCCAGTGACCAACCCAGAGAAGACTACCTTAGAGACTAATCCAGTGACCAACCTAAGGCCCAACCTCAACTAAGTAGCTCTCCTAGTATGGGAGGTATCTGACGCTGCTATCGGCTATGCTTGGTGGGAATATGGTTGCTGTAAAGGGATTACAATGCCAAGGAAGAGGCTAGCATATCCCGCGAATGAAGCAACCTTTGAAGCCCAAAATGGGGGGGTATAGAAGCTCCTAAGGCTACTGGGGACCTTTGCGTAGGTGTTAAGGATGCTCTCGAGCGCCGTAATACAAGGGATTACAGGGTGAGGGTTGAGGGTAAAATAAACAAGGCGATCAATGGAAGCGCCTAGAATTGCATATTTTGCGCAGATTAGTGCTCCTAATTGAGACTCTCCCATTTTACCATTTCGAAGCCTTCTCCTTCACTACTAATTTAATATAGATATCAATACTAGATAAACACCTCCTAGTGATTATAGGCTCAATTGCCTGATATTTGGTCTATAGTGGCTGGTAGAGAGGTGGGGGAGGTCATCGGGGGGACGCTGTACTGGAAGAGTGGGTATTGGGTATTGAGTTGACTTTGGCCGGAAGTGAGGGTAACTATGTTGTAGAGCGTAGGTGTTTCTATAGATCTCAATTTAGCCGGAATAGCCTCTAACTACTATGCTCTCAAAATATCACGAGATGTCGCTCGAGCAGGTGAAAACAGGGATGTTTTGCAGGGGTGCATCCTACCGTGCACGTGCAACCTTAGGTAGCCAATGGTAGTAGCCGTTGGGTCAGGTTAAGACAGTGTGACACCCTTCACGTTGCACCCTTCTCTTGTAATATTATGTATTGTTCAGTGCTTAAAGGCAGCAATTCCTTCTCCGCTCATTCATCAACCAGCACAATGAGCCAAATTCCCGTGTCGGCTGCTCGCACTTCAGAAGAATATATTGCTGCTTTGGCAGGCCGTTATGCCAGCTTACAAGACTCACGTACTGTCAGTGGAACCGCATGCTCATGGAAATTCAGCAGTTATGTATATAGCCGGAAGATGTTAATACGGAAGTCATTGGAACATGATGAGAGTAAGCATGTTATCTTCTGTACTCACTGCACCAAAGGAGAGTGGACTGTAGAGGCAAAATCTACTACTTCTAGTTTACAGGTACGACATCTCCGACAGCGACATCCCTTACTTCCAACAAGTCAAGAAGAAGAAATACAACGATTAGAACAGCTAGCAAAACCCTCGAGTTCAGTAATAAAACGGACTCCATTCAGTATTATTGGTCAAGAGAAAACAGTAAGTATACGGAAACAAGCTGACTGATTTGATAATAAGGTGTTTCGAGAGCATCTATCTTTATTCCTAATTAATACTAATGCTTCTTTATCTGTTGTAGAGAATTCAAGATTTTGGCAGTTAATTTAATATTGCAATCCTACTGCTATTATAATATCTAGACATACTGCATCTTGTGATATTAATAGTTTATATTCCAAATTATTACCTAGGATTCAAAATGTTAAGCGATTTTACTGTTGAATATGGAAGTCGAATTAGTATTACTTTAGATATATGGAGTTTACTCAGATACCCTTTTTAGGTATTACTGTATATTTCATTGAACTAGTTTCTTGGAAGTTTCGATCATTATTATTAGGATTTGAACGTTTACAGGAAAGTCATTCTACTCAAACTTTAAGTCGAGTTCTTCTTAACACTCTCTTAAAATTTCATATTACAGGTTCTATTCATGCTATTACTATAGACTCCATATCAGTTAATACTACTATATTCGAAAGTTAGAAGTAGAAGGTCATTTGTCTGGATTTAGATAAGAGGATATACATGTACGTTGTATGGGTCATATAATCAATTTAGCAGTACAAGTACTACTGAAAACACTTTATATGATACCAATATAATATGAAGCAAATTTGGCTGATGAAAAGGAAGATATGGAAAATTAAGGAACTCAACTAGCATAAGCATCCTATGAGGTATGGAAAATTATTGCAAAAATCAGATCATCATATCATCTTTGGGAATCACTATAAGTACAGGCTCAAGCAGCTCGAATACCATCCAAACATCCAATTTTAGATATGCCTGTTCGCTAGAATTCCATACATGCTATACTTGAATGCATATTGGAATTACGACCTGCAATTGATGCTATATACAAGTATATCTAATATAACTTTTAAGATTATTGAAATATATATTAACTATCATTAATTTTTCTACAGGTTAGAAAACCGTCTACGAAACTTACAGATCGATAGATAAATGGACATTACTTCAAAAACTCAAAGATATTTTAGATATCTTTATCAAAGCTACTAAACATTTGAGTGGAAGTAGCTATCTTACTTAATCTGTACAACTTCCCTACTTCTCTGTGTTAGCTACTTATTTAGAGACTATAGTCAATCGGAAGTGCACTCAGCCTGAGGATTCTATTTTCTATGAAGCTTATGCTGCTAGCTGGCAAAAGCTCGATGAATATTATAGCAAACCTAGTTCCGCACAAGCAATTGCAACTATATTAGATCCACACTGCAAAATTCAGACATTCCGAAATCTTGGATGGCGAACTGAATGGATCTCTAATACAGAAGAAGCTATCCGACGAATTTATTATGACCAGTATGCTCTACCTATATTATCACGTCCTTCTACTCCTCCACCAGCACAAACCACATATCTTGAGGATGATTTCATAACAGCGGTATTTGGTTCTTCACAGGATAGTACAATTCCAGAGGTGTTGGAGGTAGATATATTTTTGGAGGAAAAGGTTGAACTTCCACAGGTTGATCCAATTGAATGGTGGCGTACTTATGAGTCTCGGTTTCCTAACCTTAGTTGTATGGCTCGGGATTATCTTGGTATTCCTGCTACCAGTGTACAGTGAAGTCTCGTTATAAGAAACCTCGTTATAAGAAACCTCTCGATATAAGAAACAGTGCCCCGGTCCCGCCAGAATTTGTATGGGAATTTAAGAAACTCTCGCTATTAGCAGGTTTCTTAAGTCTTTGCTTAGTAATACATACGGTTTCTTATATCGAGGTTGTTGTTGGTGTTGCTGGAGCCGCATACGTTACCCCGCATGTTGTAAATTGTTACCCAACACGTTCATATTAGAATTAGGCAAACCAAGTCTCGTTCTACTCATCTATAACTGCGTGTACTAGACCAATTATTATCCAAGTGCTACACGAGTCATGGCATCAAAGCAGACCCAAACTCGCCAGACGTGGACTGAGAAAGAGGAGCAGCGTATCTTAGATACCTATAAGCCTGCTCCGTTGCATGAGTCTGATTCTGACCGTATTACATTCCGGATGTACCTGTTATTTCTTATAAGACTGCTCTTGAGGGACTTGAAGTCCTGCGTCTCTTTCGTCTTCCGAACCCCCATGTTAATTTGCAGAAAGGCGAGCAGCTAGATGCGGCTTTATATCGAGAAAAGCGGGATATTGACATGCAAGGCATGGCTCGCAGAACACAGCATCAAACAAGCATTACGGGTTTTTCAGGTCTCCCACGGACCTTTTGTAATTTTTTGTGTATATATCTCGTTATAAGAAACCTCTCGTTATAAGAAACTCCAAGCCGGTCCCGAGGAGTTTCTTATAACGAGACTTCACTGTACCTTCCGAATGTTGTTTTTCTATTGCAGGAAATGTATTAACTAAGCGGAGAAGTGCTATGACAGAGGGAATGGCTAATGCTATTATGTGTAGCAAGTATTGGTTGGGGTTTGATGAGTTTACACCACTCGACATGGTTTTAGAGCGAGGGTTAGTGGAAGAGGGCATAGAAGAGGATATTGACGCTGAAGCTGCAGCGGAGGATGAGTGATCATGACTTGTAGCTAGCTAGCAAGTTTGAATATGATTGTTTTGGATGCTCTGTATGCAAAAGTCTCGAGACCAGGCTGGTAATTGACGACACGTCTCGTGCCCAGGCCTAAGACACCCTCAGCGGCCCTTTCCCTTCTCCTCTGATGGTCTGTCCCAGTCGTATTCTGAAATCCTAAAGTCCCTTCTGCCCGCCCATATGTAAGGTCTCGCAGCTGACTATGCTATGGGCTAGGTAGATAACCTCGTCATACGACCCTTAAGGTTGTGCACACGAGTACTGAGTTCAAAAAAAAAAAAAAAAAAAGTGTAGCCTTACATCCAGGGTGCTCATGTAGTACTGGAGCTCAGAGGTATGCTGGTTTATGCTTTGGTTGTCCATCTAAATGCCTGGTTCGATTATGTTTGGAGTTGCTTTATGCCCTCTACAAGAGGCGGTGCCCACCAGACTAGCTATAGCTTTTGCAAGTCTACGGTGTTCACAGACTAGAAGTTGCCGCCGTTCAGATGCCTTCGCGCGGGACCCCTCTGCTTCCTCAAGCGGTTGTCCGCCCTTTGAGCTGGGGGAATATTCGGTTTGGGCCTTTCGTTACATACCATACATCACCGGGATGAGGCCCACCACCGGGATGTGGCTCACTCGGTTATTTTAGCGGTTTCGACAGTTTCGCGACCAATATGGGACCAAAGAGGCTCAAAATTTGGGATTGCATTGTGGGTATATGGTAGTTTGTTGAAGCGAGTGCGGACGGGCCAAGGTACATTACGGCTCGAATTATCCTGACAGAAATACCGGGGATCACGAGGTAGGTTGGCTGTAGGAAAAGTAGATATATGGGGGCTATGAGGCCTATAACCAAGCAACAATTATTTTTATGACTTGGTACTTACAGCCTGTATACATTTTAGAAGCAATTGTATGTAATACGTTGCTATAGAGGGACTGGTCAGCAAGAGTAGTCTTAACCGGGGGGTATTCCTTCTTGTAACTCAACTAAAATTGGTCTAAATCAAGTTCCTAATAGCACAAAAGCACAAACAGAGGTAGGGGGATCATCTAGATACCCTATATATGATATTCTATCAGGAATTAGTGAGGCCATACTGCTAAGAGTAGGTTAAGGCAATGTGTGGATAAATTATGCCTTCTTATAACTCAACCAAATCAAGTCCATATTAAGTGTCTAATAGCTCAAAATCACGCACATAGGTTAAAGAAACTTTATGGTACTCTACTGAGGATCTTTGCTTAAAACTGAGTGAGCTTAGGTTGGTAAAGGTGAGGTAAGAGGGGATCTAGATCAAAAACCTCCTTGTTATAACTCTGTGAAATGAAGTCCAAACCAAGCAGGTCATGGCTCAAACGAATGTGTTAAGGGACTAGATGCTTGTATAAACCCTACTTAGCATATCTGACTTGGGTTGAGAGAAGCCGTTCCATAGGGGCTTACCTGCAACAGTAGGCAAACCTTGAGATAAGTCTTCCAAATGAATGTGTCATCAGGTATTCAATAGCCCAAAAGGACCGAGGCATAACAAATAACCTTTTAAGCCTGTTCCAGACCTGATTTAGCCTAAATATGAAGTAGCTTAGCCTAGTAGCCATATTAGCCAGAAATGACAAACCTTGGCATATACACTCAGTACAGATTTAAATGATACATTCAGTCGCTAATATGATCTCCCTTGGCTCTCATGCCTATGTAAGTTCTTTTAAGCCACTGATCATCTGTTTTGGACTTGCTTTGACTGAGTTACAAGAAGAAATACCTCATCTGCACCGCCGGTTAAGACACCCTTGCAGACCGGTCCCTCTATGGCAACTTATTGCATGCAATTGCTTCTATAATTTATACAGGCCATAATTACCAAGTCGTAACAATAATTGTTGCTTGATTATAGCCCTCATAGCCCCCATATATCTACAGCCAACTGATCTCATGATTCCCAGTAGTTCTGTCAGGATAATTCGAGCAGTAATGCACCTTGGCCCATCCGCACTCGCTTCAACAAACTAACATATGTCCACAATGCAATCCCAAATTTTGAGCCTCTTTGATCCCATATTGGTCGCGAAACTGTCGAAACCGCTAAAATAACCGAGTGAGCCACATCCCGGTGGTGGGCCTCATCCCGGTGATGTATGGTAGCTCTCGCGGGCTACCTCTTTATCGCTGGGGCGGACTGTGGCTATTGGGATCTGATGGTTATTTCTTTGATGTTCAAAAATAAAAAGAGTTCACCTCATGATTTGAGGTTACATCTCTCTTCACCAGGCTATCGGATCGAGGACCGGTTAAGTCATTGCACATTTTATTCTACGGTGCTCAAACCGGGACTCGAACCCTGGTGGCATTGCTAGCCTCCTCGCGCCGCATGAGGGAGGGCTGGAGCTCCCTACCGCTACGCTACCGAGGCTAGGATGGATGTTGGTGTGGGATGGGGCATGATAAACAAGATTGGAGGTTACTCATACGGAAGCGTAAACCGGGTAGCGGGAAAATTAGTCTGGTTGGCACAAGCCTCTCGTAGATGGGAAATAATGGTCCTGGTCGGCTTTTGCAGCCACTGCATGTAACATGTTAGCCAATATACAATTGGCCCATGGGGCAACATTAATCAGTACTCGTATATGGGGCAACCCATCCAGCAATGGCGCATAGACAAGCCCATTCACAAATCGTAGGAACGAAAAATAGCAGGCTAGTATTATTTAGATACATTTCAGACAAAGTAATGGAGCTGACAAGGCAAGTATCCATTAGTGTTCGGCCGTCGCAACTTAAACCCTTAAACCTGGCACCACCACTACTATGCCCACTACCCCAACGCAAGAACCTACATCAGGTGTGTAAATGAAAATAGACGAGAAGTATGTCGCATTACCCTCTGTGGGCGCCGCGATGCTGATGAAATTTACAGGGCAAGGGCAGTACAGCGACGTCCGGGGAAGCCAACATCAATAAATGGCAAGCGACTCAGTGACCAGTATTTTTTTATTATTTTTTTGGTAAATCAGTACCCGTATTGAAGCTTCCCACTTATGACGAGGCAGCGCATTCCCCAGGTTAAGCCTGAAGGAATTATCCAACCACCGGGCCGCTCCCTGCCCCGTATCTCCGTACATAACCAGATACTCCCCGGAATGGAATACCCCCCCCCCTTTCCCCTTCCCAACGTCACCCAAGGAAACTAACTCCGCAGCGCCCCCGCCAGCTTCTCACACCACTCTGGATCTCCCCATATTGCCTCCCAACTGCGGCCCTTCCCATCAGCTACTCCAGTGCAGTTACGCAAGTGAACCGCGTTCTGGGCTACCACCTCCTTACACAAACCGCACAAGGGATCGTCCGCCCTTCCCACCATAGGCAGCCACCAACGCTGTGGCCCGCGGTCAGTGACGATGTACGTGAGCCCCCGCAGCGCCTCCCTGTTCCACCCTGTCTGTTTTGCGGGTCGCCCCATGGGGAAAGTCTAGTCGGATGCCCGCCTGGTGTGATGATAGCAGGCCGTAGCATCCTCCTGCCTACCCATGCCGCCTCCTTAGCCTTCCGATCAGCTCTCTCATTGCCCTCTACCCCGCTGGGCCCCTTCACCCGGGTACATTACCGTCATCCCCTCTTTTCTCATCTCCTCCACTGCCAACTCCTCAATCCATGAGCGTGGCTCCTCAAAACGCAAGTTCCGCAATCGACCGATGGCCCCCTGACTGTCAAGGGCTACCACCCTTCTCCCTGCCTGCCATCCCCGTACCACCCTCAGCATCTCCGCGTCCATCACTATAGCGAAGGAACCTAGATAATCCCCTACTTCCCAACCTTCCGCTGCACTCCCACCGACTACTGCCGTGGCCGCCACCCTCTCCTGACGCGACCCATCCGACCACCCCTCCATCTGCGCCACCTCCAGCTCCGCTGCGTGAACTTCTTCCCCCTTTCCCTCCCCACCGCTCATCCACCGAAGATCTGCATCTGGCCCCACTACCTCCCTCAAGATCCCTTCTGCAATCCCCCTCAGACTCGGAAGCGCCCTCCCATATACTGACGCAGCCCAATGGATCCGTTTGGTCTGCATCCACGCCCTCAGGTCCGGAACCCCCGTAATACCTTCGATCTTCACTCTAGCGCTCCCTCTCCACCCACCACATGTCCACCTTCCCCACTCCGCACTCACCCTCTCCATTACTTCCGATGACTCCGCATATAACTCCGAGCCATAGGTCAGTATCGGAAGTAGTTGTCCGCACACTATCTGCTTCTTCCCCTTTGGTGGCAACCTGGTCAACCGCCGAACGAGCTCCCATGCCGCCTTCCATTTCGCCACCCGATATGCCTGGTGTTTCCTTTTCGACTTCATATTTACCCCCAGGTGAGGTGCCTCCGCCTCCTTCCAATTCTTGCTCCTATCCCATTCCATGCCATACTCCTTTGCTGCCTCTCCAAATATATCATCTAGTCTCCTCTCACTGCCAGTACATACCGAGTTCACGTCGTCCACATACGAGAGTGGCATGAACATGGTATTCCGCTCTTGCTTCCTGAGCCCTGCTCTACCTCTTTCTCTTGCCCTCACTTCCGCTTCCCTGATCATGCCGGACATATATATTGTGAACAGGGAGGGGCTCAGTGGGGAGCCCTGTGGAGTTCCTTGTGTCATCTTTGCCATCCCAATTCTGACTCCGTCTAATTCCACTGCAAAAGTCCTTGGCTGCAGGAAAGCCCGGACCCACTTTTGCAGCTCCGGATAGCCATCTAGGATCTCGTCAACCTTCTCCCGGCGCAGGTGGTTGAAAGCAGACTTAATGTCTCGACCATACAACCTCCTCCCGGGATTCTCCCTGATTATCCTATCCATTAGCATGACACTATCGATTGCCCCTCGCCCTTTTCTTCCCGCAAATGCCAATTCATATCACAACTCCGAGGTCTTCTGAAGCTCTTCCGCAATAATCTTTTCCGCCAGCTTACCCACTGTATTCGCTAGCACTATCGGCCAGTAACCCTTGCACCAACAGAGGCCCGCAGAACTACTGGCTCCACTTCGTTCGCAAAGTCGACTCTCCGGCTTGCCCAAACTGCGACCACCCCTCGGAGGACGGCTCTCATATCACCTTCGACTGCCTACACCACCGCCGCCAGCGCCAGGAGCTTATCGGGAACATCAAGACTTGGGAAGAATTAAACTCACCATTATGGAAGAAAGAGGAGGGAGAGGAGAAGGAGTGGGATGCGGTGGAGGCATACTTCGCCTACCTCTACCTCTACCGCACCCTCGCTGGACGATAGGGGAGTGAGCATACTTGATATTTGCTGCGTCGCTTCATGTTATTCGCTCGCGTTGTTTTGATTTTGTACATAGCTTGCGCAGGGTGTCAGATTAACTTGACCGTCCCTTGAATCCACCCGGGTTTCCGGGTGGCTCGTCATACGACCCTTAAGGTTGTGCATACGAGTACTGAGTTCAAAAAAAAGGGCCGGTAACCCTTGACCTTGGAGTGGTCCTTACCTACCAGGTTTTGGGATCATCACCATCTTCATTTCCCTCCACTCCTGCGGCTCTATTGTCTCTAGCTCCACTGAAGCACACTGTGCCACATCCCTTAAGACTTCCCTTCCTAACCTTGTCCGCCGTATCTTCTTCAAAAGGCGCCATGAAACCCCGTCCGCGCCTGGTGCACTGCCGTTCTTTGTCTTCTTCAGTGCCCGTTCCACCCTCTCAATCATTCGATTATCCACCTCCCTTCTCTGAACAATTGAGCTATCTTTCTTCCCCTGTCGAGCCACTTTCCTCCCCTTCTGCAAAATCATCTATTAGGTTATGACCACTGAACACCGCCAGCTTCTCTTCTGGAGTCCTGGCAACGCTCCCATCCTCCGCTGTGATATCCCCGCACTTTGGCTTGATGTTGAAGGGGTTGCGCGACACCCTTGCCATGTCCCAAACACTCTTCCCCTCTGAGACCCACTGGCTCCACATTTCTGCCTTCGCCTTCTTAACCTCTCTTCCTAATTCTTTTCTTGTCTCTTTTAACCTTCTACTCCTCCTCCGCAGCCACTTCCACTCCTTTTTCCACCATCTCTTACTTCTTCCACACAAGCGGACCTCCCTAGTCCACTCCTCTGCTAGCTTCCTCCGAAGCTCCTTGTAGGCATCCCCGAAAACTTCAAAGACCTATTCTGTTGGCTTCTTCTTCTCCCCCAGTGTATACTGCTCCACTTTTACCCAGTCTGTTTCCTTCCTTCTAATCTCTTTCCATTCCGTTGCCACTCTGACACCGATCATACAGTGGTCACTGTCAGCAGCCCAAGCATTCGGAACCTTCCATGGTCTTCCAGCCCCTCCTGTCAATACCCGATCAATGATGCACTTGTGCTGCCCCCACTCGTGTGTGTGCTCCTCCACTCCAATATCCATCCACTCTCTCTGCTTAACCCACTCTTCCAGTGCCTCTCTTTTCTCTTTCCACAGCAGTTTAGATCCCCAATGATAACGTCTGCCCTACCTGCCATCGCGTTCATCTTCCGCACCACCTCTGCCGCCGTCCGCTGGGGGTGGCCATAGGCTGCTGCTACTACATCCCCGATCAATACCCAGTCACCGTTTCCTTTCACCGATACCTCCAGCTCCTTAGACACATATACCGTTAACTCCTTTGACTGATATGCTACCTCATAGCTCGGGTGCGTCTGCCTCCTATCTACGCGTTCCTCTGGCTCTGCCAACACAATGATATCTGCTTCAGCGTCACTCCCTTCCTGCAATCCCACATCCCCTATTACCCTTCCTTTCCTAGAGTTCAGGTACGCGACTCTAAGCATATATCGCCCAATCGGGGGTCTCCCGTGGAGGGGGTGTATCCTCTGGCATACTTGTACCCTTCATCTTCTTCTCTAATTATCTCCTATATTTCTATAAAATATTTATTTGAAATATTTCATGATTTTTTTGAGAAGATATAGGAGACAGCTGAATACTTCAAAACGCCATTGGACAACTAAGCTCGCTTAAACTTACTTTTATATAGGCTGGATATCAGATCTTATATATTTATTAGAAGGAAATTTGTTATGTCTAGAATAGATACATATTAGTATTCAAGTGACCTCAGACTAAACTAGGTACTCTCAGGAATTCTAGCAAGCTTAAGCAGGAAAATTAGTGAGGTAAAAGTACTTTTAGGATAGCTCAAATAATATACTAGACTAGTTTAATAAAGCTACTAATGAGTAGAGGATTTCAGTTTGCCTAAGGAAGTTCATATGGCTCTAGTTATATTATATATACCACTATTATTTTGGAGAAGTATACGGTAAGTCGGTACTCCCATAATACATAAGGTGGGATGAAATCAGCGGAGATATTTATCCACTAATCCCAATTTGTATATCGTATCTCATATAGAATCTTTAGTACTAACTTTTAGTCTTAATAACACAACGAATATTTTCCCGATTACTTCCAAACCTTGCACAGGACTTGAACATATATATATGAAGATATCCTGAAGCTGAGGCGCTATAATGCACACAATTGGGATAATGGTAGCTGTAGTAGTGCCCAAATAGTACCTTTTACCTCTATGGGTCTTTGAAATGCAGAGGATGTGAAGGAGGTCTGGGGCACCTATAGGAGCACCTAAAGGCCCTCAAGAAGAACCGCCCAAAGTTTCATGAACATTGGAATGAAATTGGTCGAGATACCCGTGAGAACGTCCGATTCGGCGTTGCCAAGAAAGTGTCCCACATCCCTGTCGTGTCCCGCTGCCCCGTCATATACAGTATCTATTCTCTGCCCTCTTCCTGACCATACTGATTTGATATTGATCTTTGTAGGAGAGTCGCAGAAACCTTGTGTGCCTTCGCCAACACTCTCTAAGGCCAGACCTTCCCTTCCCTCCTGCTACTGCTACTGCTGCTGCGTTCTTGATCGTGGCCGACATGTATACCGTAAAGAGGATCGGGCTTAGGGGTAAACCATGTGGTGTCGCCTGTGTTATTGTTGCATTGCCCATTACCCTGCTATCGACTTCCACTATGCATGATCTTGGTTGCAGGAAGGCATTAATCCATGCTGCTAGATCGCGATGATTATTGAGAATCTCTACCATCCCCGCCCTCCTTGAATGGTTCAATGCCGATTTAATGTCTCAACCGTAGATCCTTCCATGAGCCTCGTCGGATATAAGTTTCGCCATTAACGTAACACTGTTTATCGCCCCCCCTTTCCCTTCTTAACGGTGAATGCTAGCTGCTGCCATAGCTCCTTCACTCCCTGCAGTTCCTCCGCGATAATTTTCTCCGCCACTTTTCTTACTGTATTAGCTAGGACCATTGGTCGCCACCCCTTTACCTTCATCTGATCTTTCTTGGATCACCTCTTGTACAATATTGGGGTTTTGTAATGCCCGCTGAACTCTCGTGATGCACTTCCCCTTACCAGTAATCTCTCCCTTGTTGCCTCTATTATCGCTTTAACTTCTCCTTCGCAAACCAGGGTATGTTCAACAATCGCCTGGAGTGTCGCCCCGCTCCACTTCTATTGTACCATCCTCCCTTACAGTTATCACAAACATCGGAGTTACTTTGTGCTACGATTCCTTGCTGTTGCTGCCGAATTTGGATCCTTGATCGAGGCCTTTGTGCAGGGCCCCTTTGTTTCCACGAGCGGTGGTCCGACCCTTTGAGCTGGGGGGATCCTATTCGGTTTCGGTCCTTGGTACATAGCTCTCGATTGCTACCTTTTCTATTGCTGGGGGAACTGTAGTTGAGATCTGGTAGTTGCTTTCTCTGATATATTTTAAAAATAAAAAGAGTTCACCTCATGATTTGAGGTTACATCTCTCTTCACCAGGCTATCGGATCGAGGACCGGTTAAGTCATTGCACATTTTATTCTACGGTGCTCAAACCGGGACTCGAACCCTGGTGGCATTGCTAGCCTCCTCGCGCCGCATGAGGGAGGGCTGGAGCTCCCTACCGCTACGCTACCGAGGCTAGGATGGAAGTTGGAGGGGGATGGGGCATGATAAACAAGACTGGAGGTTACTCATAGTAAACCGGGTAGTGGGAAAACTAGTCTGGTTGGCACAAGCCTCTCGTAGAGACGGGAAAACTGGAAAATAAAGGTCCTGGTCGGCTTTTGTGACATACCTGCAGCCACTGCATGTAACATGTTAGCCAATATACAATTGGCCCCATGGGGCAACATTAATCCGTACTCGTATATGGGGCAACCCTGATGGTTGGGCCGAACCCATCCAGCAATGGTGCATAGACAAGCCCATTCACAAATCGTAGGAATGAAAATAGCACGCTAGTATTATTTAGATACATTTCAGACCGGCACCACCACTACTATGCCCACTACCCCAACCCAAGAACCTACATAAGGCGTGCAAATGAAAATAGAAGACGAGAAGTATGGCATTACTCGAGTCTCCCTCTATGGGCGCCGCGATGCTGATGAAATTTACAGGGCAGTACAGCGACGTCCGGGGAAGCCAACATCAAAAAATGGCAAGCGACTCAGTGGCCACTATTGTATGATGACGTTGTGGCAAAGATGCTTGCATGGGCGTTTGCGCATAAGAATTGGACCGAGGAACAGTGCTTGAAAGTCAATTATAATGAGGTGTATATGGATGCACGGAATAAGGTCATTACGAAAACGCGAACGAGCGTCGAGGAGAACCTCTGCCAGCCTCGAATGAAAATCAGTTAATCCATGAGCCTGAGCTCCTCGAGGCTGTTTATACAATGGCAAGGAGATTAGGGTATGAATGGTATAGAACTATACATTGAAAATCACCGTAGCAGCAAGGGAAGCAAAATATAGTTAGAAAATTAAATAAGCTTCCGTAGTATTATCTAAAGGAGCTGAATGAGTTGAATGCACAACGTTTCCGTCCTTATTAGGCGTAATTAGAGATAGAGGCTATGCCTGATGAACATGACAAAGTGCGGGCAGAAGGAGTAGACACAGTGGAATGAGTAGGTTCAGTGGAAGGGTTAGGTTCAATAGAAGGCGTATGTTCAATAGACGGAAGTACTTAGGTGAAATGGAAGGAGCAGGGTGAAGAAAAATATGACAAGGGTAAGGTGGAGCATTTTCTATAGTGGACGGTCAAGACAATAGCTTGAATAGTAGATCTGCAGTTCGAGCTGTAAGAATACGAGGTTATGTGAGCGAGTAATGGTGGATGCGAGAGGAATGTATTTGGTAAGAGACTATGTATCGCTATAGGCTTGCTATGGTACTAGACTGCTCTTTCACTCCCAATCGTACTATTTCCTTCTCTTTTATCCTTTTTCCTTTTCGCACGTCTTTCCCCATTTAGATATTCCCTATATCTCATTTGTTTCCCCATCTTCGATAGCTTCGTTCCAGTCCCCTGTATCCTGCAGGGTTGAGAGAATTCCGACACGAGCAACCTTGCTCTTAACTTGAAGCGATAGCAAAACTTCTAATGGTTAAATCCTCATGCATGGCGATGTAGGTAAAAGTGTATAATGGTATACCTGGGAATGGGGCAGCTGATGAGATGGTAAAGTAGTTCAGCAGAATGTTAATGCCTGATACAGCGACGCCAGATCGCATCAAACTGGCCTTTCCCATGTAATCAAAGTTGAGCCTATTAGCTGGGACCAGCTAGCACTGAAGGAACTAACATACGTCGTCACTGACTGGGCACGCCCCGGGTTAGAGGTGCGCGGAGTTGGAAGAATTTGATCTGTCAATTTTTTTTTTTTTTTTTTTTTTTTGTTTATCTGCAGTATATGTATATTGTTACATGCTTTAATTCGCTTTCTGCGACGATATCCGGTCGTGTATGTGGGGCGGGGAGCGGTCGAGGGTTGGAAAACCTCCCTCCCATCCGTAGTTTGCCTACATCCTCCGCTGATTTGCTGTACCAATAGCCATTTGATCCCCATAACTTCCACATCTTTTTTTTTTTTTTGGTAAATCAGTACTTGCATTGAAGCATCTCGCTTATGGCAAGGCAGCGCATCCCCCAGGTTAAGCCTGACGGGATTATCCAACCACTGGGCCGCTCCCTGCCCCGTAACTTCCACATCTTTATTGTCTTCTTGGATCCACCATAGCTTGTGCTCTGATTGGAGGTGCTGGGGGCATCGGGGGTGCTGGCTTTGACGATGCCGGGGGTAGGACCTCTCTCTCCTTGCCTTAGATAACTGTGAATGTGTTCGCGTATGTGGGGCTTTTGGAGGAGTTTGGTGCGCTGGTGGTGCTTGCCGGTGTGTTACTTGTCTCTCCCCTGGTATCGCTGCCGTCGGGGAACTGTGGTCTGGGTTCCAGTGCCTGTTGTCATCGGCTCGGAGGTCTGTATCCCTGCCATTCGTACTCCAGCTGACGTTGCCGGAGGTGGTGGAGTCTGGGGGCTTTGGGAAGAGCCGGTATAGGTGTCTCCGCGCTGCTCGTCTGAAATCCTTTCCTAACCGGCAGTCCCAGAGAATGGCCACCCCTTGGAGGTGATAGCACCATCCCTCGAAGAAGGTATCTCCGCGATCACAGCGGGTCTCCTCAATTAGTATATTCAATGCATCGAATGATCTGTCTGATATGAACTGTGTAGTTGCACTTGTGTCGCTCTCATGTCCAAAACCGGCGCTGTCGAGAATAGGTAGCAGCTTGTTGGTGGTGTGGTGGGCAAGAGTCTCTGTGGTTGTGTTGCTGGTGGTGGTGGTGCCGTTACCATGCTTGTGTCACTCTTACCTATGTCCGTAGTCATCTTGATTTTTACCGAGTCTCATTGGGCCATGATTGGGCTGTGGGTGTTCAGTGGCCAGTATCCGAGACTTCCGTGGGCCCTGAAGGGAGAGGAAGAAGAGGTACTGCCGGTCCCCGAGAGCTAAATCAGCAGCAAATACATAGTCCCACGATATATGCCAGAAACCGGTGCCTGTCTGCTGCAGTTTCAGCCCCAGAGGGCCTGGCCCCCGGCCTGAATATTCCTGACGGGTGGGCCTTTGCCAACCAGACGTGGTTGCGACATCTACGGGAGCATACTTACTTCTGTTGTTCTCGCTCGATTGCCGACCCATCAGCCACCGATTTGAATGAATGTGTAGTAGTTTGGCTAGTTTAAAAACATCCGCCAAATAGGCAGGGTTTTTCTCGTGCTAGTGTCTACCACATTGTAGAACTCTAATGTTAATGGCCCTTTCCCCAATATTGATGTGTCTAGTTCTTCCCATGTCCTGATGCCTCCGATGAACTCCTGGCGTTGTTGGCGGTGCTGCGGGTAGTCGAAGGTGAATCAGAAAATTCTGGTAATCAGAATATGCTTATTTTACTATGTAGGACCGCCAGAGGCATGTTTGTAACGAATATACGCTTATATCAGGTATGCTTGTAACGAGAGATATCTGTACAGACAAGTGGACAGCACCACGAGATAGCCCCCGACGAGGGCATTACGATATCCAATTTCATTCAGCCTTTTCGAACATCACGACCTTTTCTGCGATTCGGCCCAGGACAACACCGCGGAACAGAGTGCCAATCAGTGAATTTGTAATTGCCACACCACCTGAGGGATAAGCGGAATTAGAGCAACTGACCGACAAAGGGAAAGGCAAAGGCAACCGCGGCACTACCTGTCGCATATCAACAGGGTTGTAGCGGCTGCGGTCCGAGGTGTCCACAAACGGCTATCCATAGGGGAGTGATGGCACAGAAGATGTTTGTCGAGGCGACGAAACAGCTTTTGAAAGGACTGGCAATTTTGTTAGTTGGCACTCGAGATAGGGATGAGACAGCCAGTGCGGCAGTCGGGGCAGCTAGGCTACTACAGAACACACCTTCAGGAGCTCGAACAGCAGGATATAGATTTCGAACTTCGAAAGGGAGTTAGGATTTACCTGTCTTATGCGGAAATGCAGTGACCACAAGACCCGGACAATTTTTGGAAGTAGGAGGCATTTAAGGGGGCCCTGAGAGAGGCAACAAAAATTTTAAACGGGCCACCATGACCACTATCATCACCAGAGAATAAAGGGGTATAGACAGATATACCAGAGATCCCGTATACGGGACGCGGCGACTGATCCACACCCATCCCTGCCCAGAAGGGAGGTAGCAATACAAGCGATACCAATGGCAGACGATACAGTAACTGACTCACCCCCATCATCGCCGAGGAAGACATATGCAGAGGTAGTGGTACAAGCAGTGTTACCGGGAGTATCAGGAGATATACCAAGGAGGAGACCACCTCGGCAATAAATTGGCAGATATATGAAGACTTAAGCAGGAAGACAGCGAACTAGACAGTAGGTATAGAAGCAAAGAAACAATCCCTGGCAAGGTTAGAAGGGATTGGCAAAGAAAAGGGGCCATCGGGTATACCATCACTCGCAAATATAAGTTGCAAAGGGAAAGGAAAGGAGATTATGAGGACACAGGAGTGCGGTATCAGTTGCGGAAGAATGTCAAAGGGAGCGGATATCTAGGAGTGTCAGGACTGTGAGGTAGTTCGAAGTGCTACACCATGACTACCTTGCAATATTCAAGCACAGGCACGCACACTAGTCATAACCAGTGAGAATTCTATCCTTCCCTCATCAGTTCCCATTCAGCAGCCACCTTATTCCTAAAATCATTACCTCCTCAATCCACCTTGGCATCACCAACGTTGCAGCTCAAGTAGCCTGACAAGCATTGTGGAAACGGGGCAGGGAGCGGCCCAGAGGTTGGATAATCTCCCAAGCGTCCCCTGGGATGATGCGCTGCCTCGCCATGAGCGAGAAACTTCAATGCGAGTACCATCTTTCACTGGGAAGCGCATCATCACCGGGAAGTGGATCAAAACCCGTGAGGATGCAGTTTGAACGATTTTTCTCCCGATACCCAACCAAATGAGCTCTGATTTTGGGAATAATTTGTAGATGTATAATAGTTTCTTCAATAAATTACAGGAAGTCCCTTCTGTATTATTACTCCAACTGGCTAGGTGCAAATCATGTGATCCTCTAACTAGTATAAACAGAAAATATATCAATAGACAGGGGTTGTGAGGGCTGTAATTGGCAGGAAGTATTCTTTAGACTTGGTACTTGAAGTCTAAGCATGCTAAGTATATAATATCTTGGTATATAGGTGGTAGTTTCTAGGGCATGGGTTATATAAAGTTATTAACTAAGTATTTTCTATTATAGCTCAATCAAACCAACTTTAGATTAAGCACCTAATATTCTAAAATAATGTATGGAATTTGGTAAGTATTTTAGTTACTCTATAATAATATTTCTTTTTTTATTGATATTATATAATTACTATATCTGAGAACCTATTATATTCTTATAATAGTACAAGTAGTATAAACAGCCTCAATTTAAACCTAATTACAACTGTAATAAACTCAAAAGATTTCTATTAAGAGATCAATTCTTTTAAGCTATTGAATTTTTAAGTCCAGTTTTCTTTGATTAACTTGGCTCAATATTTTACTATTTTGTATATTATACTCTAAAAGATAATATTATTTAGTTCTAATTATCTATTATGAGTAGGTACTTATATGACCCTCCACCTTCTATACATTACTTAAAAGTATCCTCTACTTGATTTAGACTTGATTTAGACTTGATTTGATTAAGTTGTAAGAAGAAATATAGAATTTGAGCTCTACCTCTAACTACTTTATTGAGACTTGGCTTTACTGAGTCCTAGGCTTACATGGTATCTAGAGTACTTAAAACACTCTCCTCTGTCTGGATATTCATTTGAGATATTAGCTGCTTGATTTATATTTAGTTTAGCTGAGTTGTAGTATAGAATACTATATTTTTGCTTTGCCTTAATCTACCTTGAAGAATATTTCCTTATGCAGTTCTAGTCAGCTGTCATGTTTAGTATACTATAAGGTTCACAAGAGTCTGTATATTCTTTTGGACTATTAGGCGCTTAATTTGGAGTTGGTTTGATTGAGCTACTATAGGAAATACCTGGTCTACCACCTTATATAATATATACTCTAGAGACCACTATCTATATACAGCAATATTATATGCTCAGCATGCTCAGACTTCAAGTACCTGGTCAGAGGAATACTTCCTGCTAATCAAAGCCCTCACAACCTTTGTCTATTGATATATTTTCTGGCCATACCAGTTAGTGGATCATGTGATTCACACCTAGCCAGTTGGAGTAATAATACATATGGGCCTTCCTGTGATTCATTGAAGAAACTATTATACATCTACAAAATATTCCCAAAACCTGAGCTCATTTGGTTGGGTATCGGGAGAAAAATTGTTCAAAATGCATCCTCACGACTTTTGATCCACTTCCCAGTGATGATCCGCTTCCCAGTGAAATATGGTACTGATTTACTAGGAAAAAAAAAAAAAAAAGGGTGGCTGCGCGTATGAGCGACGAGCCCAAATACCTGTTCGTTTCGAAAAATTACTACGGGGTTTCCTGGCATTGACCCAAGCGGCTGAAGTCCAAGCGACTATGACAAGGCTAGTAAGGACTTGTATATTACATATATTATTTATATTAATACAAAACTACTGTACGAAGGAAGAAAGAAGAGATCGATAGTGATATAAGGTTTGGGATCAAGGCAGGACGGTTGTCCATTTCGCCAACATACCCTAATGCCCGCCAAGTAGCTCACATAGGCCTCGCTAAACAATGAATCAGTTTGCAATAGCATTTGGTCTATCTACCTACCACATGCATGTATAGGGGTAGCCTGTTCCGCTAAGATGTCCGGGTGCGCTACATCTCCCCCATTTTTAATTCTTACCCCACTTCAGCCAGCAACTTCCACTGACCTGCTACCTCTACCGTCCCCTTTCATCTACATTGCGGTCACCGCTTCCGGACTCTAGTTTGTATACGCTCAGCAGTCTAACCCCCTATCATAAAAGGTCAGGATATAACCCACCTACAACTGTTTCCGCTCCTTCAAAGAAATTGACAGTTTTGGTGATGTAGGCTACATCGTTTGCTGGCCTATGGAGAATGGCGGCAAGCTTGTAGTTCTCCTGAACCGCTCCGGCTTCCCCAAGCATACAAGACATACGCACCTTGCAAGAACGTGTTCTTTCCGGATGTGGATGTTTATTTCACTGGTCCCCTTCTTGCGCATTAGCCTATACAGTACCTACGTAAAACCAATCAAATCTTTGCCCAAGAATGCTCAACCTTAAAAGCCTCATAACTCCTCCTCAGCTACATCCACAGCGTGGTTGCGAATTCAGACATTCAGGCACCCCGCAGTCAAGGGTCCTGTCCTATTCCATGGTGACCAGACAAAATTACAATTTGCCTCATCTAATCCTGGTGTAGAGATTACTAAATCGCTTTGGGGGTTGGGATATCTACTAAGCAAAATGCATCCTTTCATTTCCCACAATCACCTTGCGCAATACGTACTGAGGTATTTTAGGAACCGGAAATTTGTGTCCTAGACGAGGCAAAAATTGTGCGAGTTAGTCAAGGACAGACATGGGCTATAAAGCCACTCAGGGCCGTATAAGAGTACCGGAGGAGGTATATACCTTAATGCATGGATTGAATCCTCCACACAATAGCATTCTCTTTCTCCCAAAGTCACCCACAGCTATGTCGTGAGGAGCTCGTTACGCGGTGGAAGCGTATTTCGACTTCCTCTACCCTCCCCTTGTCGGACGTTAGGAAGACAATGGTTACGCCTATTAGTATTTTTTTTTTTTTTACTTTTATCCCATTTTATTTCTATACTTTATACATAACCCGGGAGGGCGGTCAGATTAACTTGACCGACCCTTGAATCCACCCGGAATTCCGGTGACTCGTCATGCGACCCTTAAGGTTGCGCACACGAGTACTGAGTTCAAAAAAAGAAAAAAGAAAAAAGAAAAAGTGAGGAGCTCGTTAGCGGCTTTGCTTCCATCCCAGTCATCCATAAACATTCGGAATCCGAAAGAGTCACTAATCCTGGCTTCATTTCCCTTCAACCTTCGATGCGTTAGAATACGTCTAGAAAGCTGTTGCGAGTCTGCAGGGGAGACATTTGGATTCGCCGATTATACCACGACATTGCTGGTCTAGCCGATCGTAGCGGTTGCTGGCTGAGCTTGGCAAAGAAATTAGCTTGAAGGGGAAGTAACTACCCAACCTGGCCTAGTCGGGACGCATTAAGTAGCCAGCCAACGTCAGGGATTCCCCGGTGGCGGTCAATTAAACCTGAGACATTCACAAGTCGTATGGCATACCAGACTTGCTTATCTAGCACCCACCCAGAACCCCGGGGGGATTCAGGGGACAGTCAAGTTAATCTGCCAGCCCGACTAGGCTATAAACAAAAATGAAATAAGATAATAAAAGAAGAAAAAGAACAAACCGAAAAAAAAAACAATCAGACGCACAAAAATTAGGTTTCCTTCCGATGGTACCTTCGCTACGCCCGGCTAGCGATAGGTATAGGTAGGCCAAAAAGGCCTCGACCGCATCTCATTCATCTCCCCTTCCTCCCTTACCCAGATGGGGCCATACAGTTCTTCCGAGGTTGCGGTGTTGTAGACGAGCTCCCTCCGCTGTTGGTGTGGTGACGAGGGTAGGTGGAGGTGACGTAGTAGCCGTCCTCAATTGAGTGATCGCAGTGAAGCCAGGCCGGAGAGTCCACTTAACCACAGTATGAAGCTACCTAGCTGTTGAAGGGGCCTCGATTGGTCCAAAGCCAAGAGTAGGAGGAGAGGCATGTCGGTGCCAGGACGTTCGGTGTGTCCCATATCCTGGGTGTGAGCACTGGGAGCTGCGTGTGGTCTTGGACACCATACGAATGCTCCCCTCTGTCGCTGTATAGGGGCTTCCAGGGATGCTTCTTAGAGCAGATTCAAAGGCTGCTCTGGGACAGACCGAGGCCCGCAGAAGTGGGGCTATATAAGGTGGGTAGCGCGGAGGGTCCAGACTGTGAGGTGTGCGGTGGCACAGAATGCGGTACATCTATTGAGATTCCGGGGGTTGCGGATGGCAGGGGACGGGAGTGGGAGCAGGTCTGGGAAGATCCGGAGTGGTGTGAGCAGCTAGCGGAAGTAGTGAGGGGATGGGGAAACAGGTTGAGACAGTTGTTTTCCTCTGTGCATGTTACCTAGTCGTTAACTTTATTTCCTTTTTGTATTTTCATTTCTCCGGGGGGTATCTGGTCATGTACGTAGATGCGGAGTAAGGAGCGGTTCTGGGGTCGGATAATCATCCATGCAAGACATGGAGGATGCGCTACCTCAATACGAGTAATGATTTACCAACAAAAAGACTGCCCTGGCATCGAATTTCTCGTTCCCCGGGATACCTATGTGGCTCCTGATCCAGGAGACTGAGGTTTTGTAGTGTTAGGGTTCCCGAATGGTTAAGACGGCGCGAGAGTCTGCCTAGCTTATATGGTGATTGTCTTTGCAACCACGCAGAGCTTCTGAGGTTGCGTGCATCAACTATGATTGGATTAAACGATATTCGTTCGCATTTTGGCGGGGTAGCTTTGGTAGATGTTAGTGGTAACACAGCTGTGCGATGATATATGTATGAGTGGCCGGTTAGCACTACGTTGAGGTTCTTAAGTCAGTGAAGCGATTCCAAGAAACTTCTTGGTGGAACCGGAACTTCCATGTTGATTCTACACCAGAAACACACCCTTGAGCACTCATGCTGCATCAAGGTCCGACTTTCCAACTTACTGGAAGCAAACTCTCAAGCTCTCGTGGACTGCAGTCGCAAATGGATGCTGATAATCCCCTATAGAGTTGGTAGTCTCTAGTAAATCCACATATTGACGACTGACTGCAGGAAATGTGAGACTGGTATGAAATTCTCCGAGTCTAAGAACCTCTATATTTGCATGCTCCAAGACTGGAGAGTTCAATACACGTTGGGGGGTTATACGTTTATAGAGACGGCAGATATAGAGGTGCTTCCGTACAACTTTCTTGTGCTGGTGCCACTGCTTGCACTGCTGCCTCCACATATGTCTTCACCCGACGTGTAGGTTGCACTGCCACCTCTCTTGTCGCTGGTAGTGGACATGGGCCAGACGCCGCATGTTGTGTCGGAGGTTGTGGTGATGGTGATGGTCGTAGTGTAGCTTGTATTGGAGTCTCACTTCGCAATTACTCAGGCCCCTTGCTGATCCGCCTTCCTCTGAATTACCTTCATTGCTGCACGAACAATGCTGCTTGTGGGTATTCTCTCAAAGTCTTTGTCTCCCCCCCCCGATACCCAGTAGTGTCGCCACTTCCAACCTATGTATGTAATGCTTGATCTGGTTCCATGCTCGGAACCATGCTGGCTTGTGCTTAGGTGCACCATGCAAATGCTAGATTAAGTCGAATATCATTGATATAGTAGCTTGGACGACATCGCCTACCACTCCGGCCATTGAACTTCGACTCTAATAACCTGCCTGTTCAGTTACCCTGCCTCTGTGTTATCGACATGTTGTTTGTGTCGTCAGGCTTTTCGCACGGTTCGATTGGAGTCGTTTTGTGGCACCGTTCGTTGCAATCTGGCTGCTCCACGGTGCTGTTGCCGCCGAGTTCAGAGGCCTTCACGCGGGGCCTCTCCTCCCTCGAGTGGTGGTCCGCCCTTTGAGCTGGGAGATATTCGGTTTCAGCTTTTCGTTACATAGCTCTCGATTGCTACCTTTTCCATCGCGGGTTGGAACTATGGTTGTTGAGATCTACTAGGTAAGGCTTCTCTGTCCGGAAGTTGATGTTAAAAATAAAAAGAGTTCACCTCATGATTTGAGGTTACATCTCTCTTCACCAGGCTATCGGATCGAGGACCGGTTAAGTCATTGCACATTTTATTCTACGGTGCTCAAACCGGGACTCGAACCCTGGTGGCATTGCTAGCCTCCTCGCGCCGCATGAGGGAGGGCTGGTGCTCCCTACCGCTACGCTACCGAGGCTAGGATGGATGTTAGTGGGGAATGGGGGGCTTTAAACAAGATTGGGGGCTAGCTATCACGGGGACATACCTGCAGCAACTCCATGCAATCCGACACAGCTCACAACATGTGAATCATCTGCCTACATCTGAACATGACAAGTTGGTAACACGGGCGGTAGGCGTATAGATGGCGAGAAGGGAAAGATAGACTCAATCAGAATTCTTCAATTCTCCTGAAAATTCGCCAGATGTTAATGAATTGCAGCTGAAGATACAGATAATAGCATTGGCTATCGTTGCATTTGTTGAATCGAGATAATCGGTGGATTAATACGAGCAGAGTGCGAAGATGCGATAATCGGTGGATTAATACGAGCAGAGTGCGAAGATGCGATGGGTATCGGACGATGGCGATTGAGAGAAATGGGTATTTAAGGCGCTGGGATTTCCATAGTATATTTCTCTTTCATCATCATTATCTCCTTTAGCTATATAGCGAATATATTCTTGTCTTCACTCCGAAGAGTGCGCGACGAAGAAGCCAACTTCTTCAGCATTCTCATACCTCAAGCAGTTGCAGAGAAATGGCTTTGGTTATATAAAGAGGAAAAAGATAATGTTTTTAAATCCTTTAAACGGGTAGGTGCGGTAAGTCCTTTGGAATGCTTCTTGAGCGCTCGATGTGCAAGAACCAGAAGATCTGAAATAAATGTGGGGGAATTAGATCGCTCGAGCAGCCTCTCTTCTGCTTTGCGCTAGGCTCATCCACCCTGAAGATGGGTTGACTAACGTCCAGATGGTAATGGTATGTCGGCATAGAGCCAGAGAATTACAGGAGTCTAAAGATGAAAGTGGCCGATTCGTCTACCAGGGGTAAAGGGAAAGATGCACCTTTCTATTTTGTTAGCTAACGAATAATCCCCTAAGACAGCTATCACAGAAAATAGACGAATAGTCAAAACTGCAGTTTCAACTCCAGGGGGATACACAAGTTATTGATGCTAGGGGTTGGTGTACCACTTATTTGGGTGCGGAATTGGCTCCCCTTCACTCTAATTTTCATGTAATTCCCTTCTTATACTCGTTTGGAAATTATTGGTTGCGTTCTGAATTTGGGGGTCAACGTGGTTGTCGCGAATAGTCTCGCTTCCTGTGCAAGATGTCCGATACCTACTTCGCTGTAGTTCGTACTGTACTACCTGAATTATTTGGTAGTCTGGGCAAGAATGAGGGCCCCGCAGCAATGAAGTCCCACCAGATCAGGCGCGATGCGGTTAGAACCCAGTCTGGTTAGAATGTTAATTTCCATTGTATTTGTGTTGATATTCCCGGAGTTGCTACCGCACCCGCCGAGTAGTTTTACTGATGAGTGAATGGAAGTAAAACCCTGTTCAGAATAACTAATCTCTAAAAACGTGTCTCTAAAAATTGTGGGTTCTTGGCTTCTGTACTGGGATGAAGGTGCAGGCGTTTTTACTCCTTTTTGTCTTTACATCCTCCAGCTCTCCTCTCCCCTCCAGCTCTCCTCTCCCCTCCGGCTCTCCAGTCAGCTCTCTCACATAGCAAGCTCTCTCTCACGCAGCCAGCTCTCACTTACATAGCCACTAGCTTTTCTCCGGCCAGCTCTTCTACCAGCTCCGACTCTACCGCCACCTCCAACTCTACCACCAGCTATCCAGCTCTCCCTCCAGCCGCTATGGCTACTACAACCTCCGCTGATACCTCTGCAGCCACTGATACTCCCACCACTACCTCCGCCTCTGCCACCACTACTACCACTCCAACTGCCTTTACTTTCAGAGCAGGCATTTGAAGTCCGTTTAGCCCATTTGGTTGCCAGTGGGGCATTTAATAAAGATCATCCGCGGAGGGCAAAAGGACTATGCCAACATGTCAAACGGCTTCTACAATCTTGGGAAAAAGACAGAACAACCCGAATCTTTTGGGAAGCTCCTACAAGTATTTCTGCATTGAAATGGTCTTTAAAGAATAAAAGAGGTTCATATACTTCTTATAATTCTTATAATTCAGAGCTAATTATAGGGAATAAAGGTCAATATTCTTTACCCGTAATGAAGAATTCTCAACTTTCATCTTTCCGACGATTTCAATCAGGTCCCAGGCATTTGGAGATCAGAGATAAAGATGGCTGTCTCTTAGCTTACCAGCTCAGAATTCCAGACTTCTTGGTAGGAGGCTTAGTTGAAACTGATGCGCTTTTACCTGAAATAGATGTACATCATCAATGAAGGATAGATCCCCGTGGCGAATTTCCGATCCGACACTATGCTACTTGGGCTGATAATAGCTTAGATATCTTTCATAGTAAATATTATTTAACTTAACAACCGGCTTTTCCCTGAAGCATATAATAAGCTTACCAACATTACACTTCCCGACCCCCTTCAATTGTTATGCTATCCTTGGGCTGGAGCCGCCATTAACCAACAAATGACACCAGACAGTATTTTACAACATCAAGATTGGAAGGATGTTCGTTCTGCCCCCAATGCAGTTGTACCATATGGCGATTATGATGGAGGTGACTTGGTATTATGGTAAGCCAAATGTATTTTGGAGCTTCGACCAGAAGATGCTTTATTGTTTATGGGTTCTTTAATCTGTCATGGGAATACTAAGATTACTCGAGGTGTTAGGGATAGTGTTAATCTATTTACGCATAAGAGTATCATGGATTGGATCAAGCGGAATCAGGCTCTTCCTGCTCCTCTCCCGCTCCCGTTAGTTTTCGCTTTCTAGATATTATATACATACATATTCTAACTGCTAGACCTTTCACTGTGTCCTACCACTCCTACCGGTTCTATTATGTCTGGAGATTTTGCCAATTCCGCCACTTCTTCCATTCCCTCCTTTTCAGTTAATTCAATCGCTTCCTCTGCCGCTTTCACCTCCATAGCCAATTCAGCCAATTCAGCCAATTCAGCCAATTCAGCCAATTCAACCAATGCTGCCGCATCCTCTCCTGCTTCCACTGCCGCTTCCACTGCCGCTTCCACTGCCGCTTCCACTGCCGCTTCTACTGCCACTTTCACTACCGCTTCCGCTGCCACTTATATTGCCGTTTCTACTTCCACTTCCACTGCCACTTCCATTTCCTTAGCCAATTCAGTTGCTTCCTCTGCCACTTCCACTTCCTTTGCTTCTGCTGCTGCTTTTGAAATCCACTTAAATCATTTGGTTGCCAGTGGTGCTTTCAATGATAATCACCCCCGTAGGGCAAAAGGATTGCGAGCACATATAAAAAGATGTTTAGAGTCTTGGGAATTGCTACGAACAGACCGAGTCTATTGGGAAGCCCTAACATCTATATCTATATTGAAATGATCTTTGAAAAATAATTGAGGTATTTTTAATACTCTTTGCCCGTGATGCCGAAACAGCAATACTACCAGTCATATACGCTACAATACCGCTAGCTATACCCACAGTCATATAGCCAGCAATACCGCCAGCTATACTGACAGTCATACGCTGCAATACTGCTAGCTATACCGACAGTCATATACCCAGCAATACCGCTAGCTATACCGATAGTCATATATACTGCAATACTGCTAGCTATACTGACAGTTATATACCCAGCAATATCGCCAGCTATACCGACAGTCATATACCCAGCAATACTGACAGTCATATACTTAGTAATACTATCAGCTATATACACTACAATACTACTACAGCAATACTGCCACCCATATATGTAGTAATACCAACAACTATACCAACAGATCACTAGCTATACTGCAGATTTCGGGTAGAGAATTTGATGGGAAAAGAAAACCTATACCTCGGATTTTATTGGCTACTACAGAAGGAGAACTTCCATTTAATTTAAGACACAAACAATTTCCTATTAAGCTTTCTTTTGCAATGACCGTCAATAAGTTACAGGGACAAACATTAGGTGTTGTTGGGTTGGATTCACGTACTTCTACATTTACACATGGGCAGTTTTATACGAGTAACTAATATAGCTAACTTTACAGTACTACACACATTTCGCCTGTTGTTATATCAAATATTGTTTACCCGAAATTATTACTGTCATAGACTATTATTATAGATATAGGTCATTTATTAGAGAAGCTATTGTTTTCTGCCCCCAGTATTTACGCGAGCGTAGCGAGCGGCAAAGTCTCGTTATTAATACTAAAGGTCAATCTTGAAGATGCTAAATTAGACATTATATACAAATTGGGATTAGTGGACGCAAATCTCCTCTAATTTCATACCATCTTATATATTTATAAGAGTGCTCGACTTACCCTATACTTCCCTAAAATAATGGTGGAATATATAAGTAAAGCTACTTTAAGCAAATTAAAATCTCAACCGTAACTTGCATAATATGTTAGATTGGGGGGGAGGGAAGTTAAGTTTCAGGCGAAAGTCAAAGACTCAGAGAGAGGGGGGAGGAAACCCCCCCCGATGTGTGCGTTTAGCCTACTCTCTCTCCCCATAGGGGGTAGGTTAATTAGTACACATGTTTTGCTCACCCTTTTCCCCCTCTTATACATATACGCAAGACGCGTATATCCGAGGGGGGGAATGAAGTACGTGTACAAGGGGAGAAAAATATGTGTGCGTATCGCACACATGTATGAGGGGGGAAAAGGGAAGGGAACGGGTGACTTCCTGTCACCCTTTCCCACTTGTTCAACCCCCATTTGCTCCCCTTCTTTCCCCCTTGGACATATATGTTAAACACATATATCCGGGGGGGAGGAATACATGTGTGCTACACGCACACATACGGGGGGGAGAAAAAACAGGGTGCGGCATCTCTGACGACGAAGTTGAAGACTACGTAGTCAGGGTGCCTGTACCCCCTTAACATAGCGAAGGGAAGGTAAAAAAACCAAATTTCCCCCCTACACGCATTGTGTGTAGGGGGGAAGAGGGATATTCAAACTATATTAATAAAGCAAAATCTAATTACATTGATTTTGATTTGATTCAAAATATATTTGAGATGAGTGGAGAGGGGGGCTGCTTAACGCACATGCGTTAAGGGGGGGGGGGATTCCTAGGATATATATATGGTGTTCACGTGCTCCTAGCAAGAATTATATAAAACATACATTAGTATGTTTATATATACTTGTTAGGAGCGCTGAACGAATACATAAGTAAGAGAAGGCTGAGAATCCACTGTATAAGCTATGCAAAGGAGGATTAGCATAGCACGCAGCCTATCTGTTAGAGTGCTCGCAAGTGGTGGATGAGAAGAAGTGGCTCAAACAAGATACTAGAAGTTTGCCTAAGGAGGTTTACGTAGCTCCACTTATATCATATATCATGATGCTACCATTACTTTAGGGAAGTATAGGGTAAGTCGAGTACTCCTATAAATATATAAGGTAGGATAAAACCAGAGGAGATTTGCATCCACTAATCCCAATTTGTATATGATATCTCGTTTAGCGTCTTAGGATTAACCTTTACTATTAATAACACAATGAATATTTACCAGATTACTTCAAAACTTTGCACAGAACTTGAACATATATATATAGACATCCTGAAGCTGAAGTCCTATATTATATACAATTGGGATAATTGTAGCCATAGTAGTGACCAAATGGTACTTTTTACCTCTGTTGGTCTTCGAAATGCAGAGGGTATGAGGGAGGTCTGGGGCACCTAAAGGAGCACCTAAAGGCCCTCAAGAAGAACCGCCCAAAGTTTCATCAACATTCGAATGAAATCGGTGGAGATATCCGTAAAAACGTCCGATTCGACATCGCCAAGAACGTGTCCCGCATCCCTATCGTGTCCCGCTTCCCCGTCATATACGGTATTGGTTTTGCTCCATAAGATTTTTCTATCAAGCACTCATCGCTCCGGTTGACTCTATCCCTGGCTACCACACACTATATGCAAATCCAATAAATATATACCATTCACTAATCATACCCTAATCTCCTTGCCATTGTATAAAACCGCCTCGAGGAGCTCAGGCTCATGGATTAACTGATTTTCCTTCTGGTGCTTCCTGGGCTCATTGCGAACCAGAGCAACCAAGGCATCACTTGACACGATGTAAACCTTCTTCTGTGTATCCAAATTACCAGCCTAAGGCTGGCAGAGGTTCTCCTCGACGCTCGTTCGCGTTTTCGTAATGACCTTATTCCGTGCATCCATATACACCTCATTATAATTGACTTTCAAGCACTGTTCCTCGGTCCAATTCCTATGCGCAAACGCCTATGCAAGCCTTTTTGCCACAACGTCATCATCCAATAGTGGCCACTGAGTCGCTTGCCATTTTTTAATATTGGCTTCCCCGGACGTCGCTGTACTGCCCTGTAAATTTCATCAGCATCGCGGCGCCCACAGAGGGAGGCTCGGGTAATGCGACATACTTCTCGTCTTCTATTTTCATTTGCACACCTTATGTAGGTTCTTGGGTTGGGATAGTGGGCATAGTAGTGGTGGTGCCGGTCTGAAATGTATCTAAATAATACTAGCGTGCTATTTTTCGTTCCTACGATTTGTGAATGGGCTTGTCTATGCGCCATTGCTGGATGGATTCGGCCCAACCATCAGGGTTAGTACTGATTAATGTTGCCCATGGGCCAATTTTATATTGGCTAACATGTTACATGCAGTGGCTACAGGTATGTCACAAAAGCCGACCAGGACCTTTATTTCCCAGTTTCCCCGTCAGAATCAGAATAATAATCGTCTCTACGACAGGCTTGTGCCAACCAGACTAGTTTCCCGCTACCCGGTTTACGCTTCCGTATGAGTAACCTCCAGTCTTGTTTATCATGCCCCATCCCCTTCCAACATCCATCCTAGCCTCGGTAGCGTAGCGGTAGGGAGCACCAGCCCTCCCTCATGCGGCGCGAGGAGGCTAGCAATGCCACCAGGGTTCGAGTCCCGGTTTGAGCACCGTAGAATAAAATGTGCAATGACTTAACCGGTCCTCGATCCGATAGCCTGGTGAAGAGAGATGTAACCTCAAATCATGAGGTGAACTCTTTTTATTTTTGAATATCAAAGGAAGTAACCACCAGATCTCAACTAAGTTCCCCCATCAATAGATAAGGTAGCAATCGAGAGCTATGTACCAAGGACCGAAACCGAATAGGATCCCCCCAGCTCAAAGGGTCGGACCACCGCTCGTGGAAACGGAGGGGCCCTGTACAAAGGCCTCGATCAAGGATCCAAATTCGGCAGCAACAGCAAGGAATCGTAGCACAAAGTAACTCCGATGTTTGTGATATAGCAAGTGTGGCGCGAAACCCATTCAATATCAAACTGAGATGTGGTGATACTGTAAGGGAGGATGGCACAATAGAAGTGGAGCGGGGCGACGACACTCCAGGCGATTGTTGAACATACCCTGGTTTGCGAAGGAGAAGTTTTTTTTTTTTTTTTTTTTGGTAAATCAGTACTCGTATTGAAGCTCTCGCTTATGACGAGGCAGCGCATCCCTTCAGGTTAAGCCTGACGGGATTGTCCTACCACTGGGCCGCTCCCTGCCCCTGTATCTACATAGGCATGACTAGATACCCCCCGTGAAAGATATTCACACCTCAACAGAACGCAAAAACAAAAGGAGAATCGTCCCAATCACCCTCTGACCGCTCCCGCCAGCTTCTCAAACCACTCCGGGTCCTCCCAGATCTGCTCCCACTTCCGCCCCTTCCCATCCGCCACCCCAGGGCAGCTCAACAGGTGTGCCGCGTTCTGAGCCACCCCCTCTTCACACAGCCCGCACCGCGGGTCATCCGCCCTGCCTATTTTATGCAGCCACCAGCGCTGCGGTCCACGATCAGTCACTACATACGTCAACCCCCGTAGCGCCTCCCGGTTCCATTTCGTCTGCTTGGAAGTTCGTCCCATGGGGAAGGCCTGTCGGATGCCTGCCAGTGTAACGATGTCAGGTCTTAGCATCCTCTTACCCACCCATGCCACCTCCTTCGCTTTCCTATCCGCTCTCTCGTTCCCTTCCACCCCACTATGCCCCTTTACCCACATCACTGTCTTGCTACCGCTCCTCATCTCTTCCACTGCCAATTCCTCTATCCATGACCGTGGTTGCTCAAAGCACAGATTCCGTAACCGGCTTATGGCACCCTGGCTGTCAAGAGCCACTACCGACCTTCCCGCCTTCCACGCTTGCACCACTCCCAGCATCTCGGCGTCCATCACCGTGGCGAAGGAGCCTAAGTATACCCCTTCCTCCCATCCCTCTCCCACTTCCCCCCCAACCGCCGCTGCTGCTGCCACCTCTTCTTGTCTTGATCCATCTGACCATGCTCTCACCTCTCCCCCATTCAGCTCCACGACCTTGAGAAGGAGAAGTTAAAGCGACATTGGAGGCAACAAGGGAGAGATTACTGGTTGGTAAGGGGAAGTGCATCACGAGAGTTCAGCGGGCATTACAAAACCCCAATATTGTACAAGAGGTGATCCAAGAAAGATCAGATGAAGGTAAAGGGTGGGCGACCAATGGTCCTAGCTAATACAGTAGGAAAACTGGCGGAGAAAATTATCGCGGAGGAACACCAGGGAGTGAAGGAGCTATGGCATCAGCTAGCATTCAGCGTTAAGAAGGGAAAGGGGGGCGGATAAACAGTGTTACGTTAATGGCGAAACTTATATCCGACGGGGCTCATGGAAGGATCTACGGTTGAGACATTAAGTCGGCATTGAACCATTCAAGGAGGGCGAAGATGGCAGAGATTCTGAAAGATCATCGCGACCTAGCAGCATGGATTAATGCCTTCCTGCAACCAAGATCATGCATAGTGGAAGTCGATAGCAGGGTTCTGGGCAATGCAACAATAACACAGGCGACACCACATGGTTTACCCCTAAGCCCGATCCTCTTTACGGTATACATGTCGGCCACGATCAAGAACGCGGCAGCAGTAGCAGTAGCAGGAGGGAAGGGAAGGTCTGGCCTTAGAGAGTGTTGGCGAAGGCACACAAGGTTTCTGCGACTCTCCTACAAAGATCGATATCAAATCGGTAGAGGGCAGAGAATAGATACTAGTATGATATATCGTGAATAGAGACGGACTCAGTGGTGAACCCTGAGGTATCCCCTGTGTCATCCTCGCTGTGCCAACGCTAACCTCCAAGATAAATTCCCTCGGCTGCAGTAAAGCCCGAACCCAGCGTCGCAGCTCTGGGTATCCATCAGCATTACGCTATCAATCGCCCCTCGCCCTTTCCTCCCGGCGAATGCCAGCTCCTGCCACAAATCTGGTATCTCCTGAAGCTCCTCAGCAATAATCTTCTCCGCAAGTTTGCCAACTGTATTCCGGTACTATCGGCCTACAACCCTTGACCTTAGAGTGGTCCTTGCAGGTTTCGGGATCATCACCATCTTCATTTCCCTCCATTCCTCTGGCTGCCTTGTATCTAACTTCACCGAAGCACACTGTGCTATTTCCCTCAAAACTTCTCTCCCTAACCTTGTCCGCTGTATCTTCTTCAAAAGACGCCATGATATCCCGTCTGGGCCTTGGTGCACTGCCATTCTTTGTCTTCTTCAGTGCCCTTCTCACCCTTTCAATCATTCGGTTATCCACCTCCCTTCTCTAAACATCCGGGCTACACCCTTCCCCTTCAGTTCCATCATCCACCAAGTTATGAGAACTGAAGGCTACCAGCTTCTCTTACCTCGTGCGTGCAATTCTCCCGTCCTCTGCCACTATATCCCCACACCTCGGCTTAATATTAAAGGGGTTGCGCGACACTCTCGCGATATCCCAGACTCTCTTCCCCTCCGATACCCACTGGCTCCACATCTCTGTCTTCGCCTTCTTGACCTCCCTCCCCAGCTCCCTCCCTGCTTCCCTGGACCTCCTACTCCTCCTGCTTGTTTCCTTTCCGCCAGTGCTTTCTCCGCCTTGTCTTTCTGTGAGCTTACCACCCATATTGGACAGTTCTATAGGGCGACACCCTTTCACTTGCGTATGGTCCCTGCGTGGCTTGGGTAGCATGACCATTTGTAGATCCTTCCGTGTAGAGTGGGAGTAGCCTTCTTCCGGGATACATAGGGCAATGTCGCTGAGTAGACCTGTCCCAGATAGGTATCCTTGATGAGTTTGAGTAGACAATACCCGATTCCAGGTGATGAGGCGTTTTGAAAGCTGTCCGAACCTGTTGGACCCTGTCTGCCTCCGTCTGGGTATACCTTATTAGGATTGAGGTGATTAATAGCATTTTGTTTCCGTTTCCATTTTTGAGGAAGACTAAGTTGCGCCCTTGGAAGCCCTGACTTTCTCCTCATTCGTCGTGAGCAGCTACCCGTCTGCTGTTTTGAGGTCTCGCATGGTGATCGTGGAACTGAACGAGTTTTTTGGGGCAATACGGACTAATACTTCCCAGGAGTCCCTGTGACCCTGCTCTTCGACCAATCATTCCCAGCAAGCCTCCTCGGATCATCCGTTTCAGCTTATTTGAGGCGCCCCCCATAACCCTTTCCCTGTTTTCCTGCTCTTGCGGGTATTTTTGAGCTGAATCTTGAGTTTCTGGTCCCACCATTTTCTTGGATTATGGGGAGGCAGTCTTGGACTATAGGAATTCCTTATGCTGGTGGAATAGTTCCTGACATGCCTGGCCGTGAGTGTGGGGGTCGAATTAGGGGTTTTTCTCGATGTAGCCTCCCCATTTGTTCCAGTCCGGGGTTGTATATTTCCTAGTAATTAGACCTTGCGTGTAGATGTAACCAGTGATAAGGGCATGGCCTAATCCTATCCCACTTCCTGAGAGGTGGTGGGTTTTAAAGATAACCCCTGGAAATGTGAAGACTAAGTCCAGTAGACTCTTTTAGGCCTCCTCTTCGGAAATTTTTTTTTTTTTTTTTTTTGTAAATCAGTACTCGCATTGAAGCATCTCGCTTATGGCGAGGCAGCGCATCCCCCCAGGTTAGGCTCGGTGGAATAATCCTACCCCAGGGCCGCTCCCTGCCCCGTATCTACTCTTCGGAAATTGTATGTATGTGTTGGTGTGTGTGTTGGTGTAAATTGTTTGCTATTTGCCAGTCGTAGACTATCTGTCTTCGGTTGTCATCGATTACCTTCATAGACGAGGTTGAACGACATTCCGCCCTCGAGTATCCCATACCCAAACTAGAGCTACTCACCTACTACTCATACCGATTTGGAGGCGTAGAATACGTGGGTGAGTTCAGCACATTTTTTCCTCTTTTTTCTTCCCTGATGTTTCCCAGCTTCGTCCTGACGTTCACTCAAGCAGTGTGTTCGAGCACTTACCGCTCCTACTATGCCTTCCACCCTCTATAACTTCAACCCACCTATGTCAACCATCTACCTAAACGTACCGTCAGCTACCGACACAAAGACTCCTAGTTCGCACGACTTCAAATAGATTTCACCTTACGCAAGTGACTTCCTCCATTAGCACCGCAAATGGAATATTGTAAATTGCATTCACTTTAACACTGGATGTTTTAGTCTACTAGTTATAGTTAACAATAAGCTTGTCTGTTTGGGGCAGACAGCCTTCACCGCGACCCAGCTTTGACATAGGTCCAAGACGACAGCATCTCTCCCACAGAGACCTACGGGAAATTGATAATGGTCAAGACAGTCAAATGCTGAGAAATCTTCAGATCAAGGACTTTTAAAAGAAAGCCTAATAATGCTGGGCTTGCACTGGGTAAGGGATAAGAGTCTCTGTGACGATTGATTCTACTGGCCTTGACTTGAATGATCGAGGATCCTTTTGGGCCCTGTGCGTAAATAGGGTTAGGTTTGCAGGCCTATAGGAAACCATAGTTTTAAAAACAGGGGGCTCGTTGCACGACTTACATATAGGAGAAACAAAGAAATGGAGGCAATGACAAGAGTCTGTCAATTCGAGTGTGTGTGGAGTTTTATTGAGATTTTGACAAATTTAGGACTCAAAACTAGGCCTGGTCTCGAGACCCTAATTGTCTCGAGACTTTTGCATACAGAGCATCCAACACAATCATATTCAAACTCGCTAGCTAGCTACAAGTCATCATCACTCATCCTCCGCTTCAGCTTCAGCGTCAATATCCTCTTCTATGCCCTCTTCCACTAACCCTCGCTCTAAAACCATGTCGAGTGGTGTAAACTCATCAAACCCCAACCAACACATAATAGCATTAGCCATTCCCTCTGTCATAGCACTTCTCCGCTTAGTTAATAATATCTTGCGCCTGTGGTGCAGTGTGTACAGAAGATAACATACATAACTGCTGGATTTCCGTGAGCATGCGGTTCCACTGACAGTACGTGAGTCTTGTAAGCTGGCATAACGGCCTGCCAAAGCAGCAATATATTCTTCTGAAGTGCGAGCAGCCGATACGGGAATTTGGCTCATTGTGCTGGTTGGTGAATGAGCGGAGAAGGAATTGCTGCCTTTAAGCACTGAACAATACATAATATTACAAGTGAAGGGTGCAACGTGAAGGGTGTCACACTGTCTTAACCTGACCCAACGGCTACTAAATTGTCTCTGACAGATATCTGCATGTCGCAACCAATAAAAAAATTTTCACCAAAGTCTCGAGATGTCTCGTCTCGTAAGTCTCGTGCCCAGGCCTACAGGCTCGGAGTCAAAACCAAAATCAAGTACAGAATTTCCAAAGCAACCTTCGAGTATTAACTGAAGATTTCCGCTGTTCTCTGTGAGTAAGAGCATATTTCATATGAACTTCTCTGTGTTTGAGCTATAAAGATATGTATTAAGTGTCAACACATTATGATTTTCCAATAGCCTATATGGTCAGCTCAAAATTGCGAAGACTTACATTCAACTATTCGGTTCTAACATCAGCCCAGGTGAAGGTTGTTGGGGCGTAAATCATTACTCGCATTGAAGCAGCTCGCTTATGGCGAGGGAGCACATCCCAAGTCAAGCCTGGGAGTATTATCCAATTCCTGGGCCGCTCCCTGCCCTGTCAGGTGATGGCTTGTCATAGAGTCAATAATAATGCATTGGGCTCGTGGTTGGTGCGGAGGTTTGCATCGGGGAAGTCGGTTTGTTTACCTATAGTAGGCTTGAAGTGATCTTTACGCGAGCTAAACACCAAGACAACAGGTAGACACTTGGGGAAATACTTTGCGTTGTGCAAAGTACTTCGGCTCTACTAGCTATACACCGGAAAGGCATGAAAACCGACCAGCCGGGTAAGGGGAAGCGACACGTCCAGAACTTAAAAAATATGTACGCAAGGTAGAGGGCCAGGTAGAGATATTTATGGGCTCATCATTCAGGTAGGTGCATCGTTGGTTGTGACTTTGTTTAACCTTCAAGCTGCAATACTCACAGATTACAAAGGCTATGATAGTGGATATCACTTTCTTGTCACCGCCAGCGAACCCATCCAGCTATTTGGGCGAGGGAGACTCTAGTCGTTCATTCCGATAATATGCTCTCGCGGAATAACGGTGAGAGCCTGGTTGGCACCAGGCGACTTCTTTCAAACTTACCAAGCTGGAAATTACCCTAAAAGCTCTCTACTTCTTATATTTCATCGCATGGGTCGTTTGTTATCTTCGTTTTGAGGAGCTCCTGACTATGTCACACAGGGGTGTCGTTCAACCAGGTGTATGCGCAAGTAACACAACAGCGTAGCCTGTTTCCCTACCTCTAAAAAACTCAGATGCATCCCCAAATTAACTCCAAAATGCTAAACCTGAACATGTAATTGGGTTACAGTGAACTCGCGTTATAAGCAACTCCTGGGGACCGGGAAAAAATTCCTTATACAGCGAGTTTTCTTATAACGCGGGATACATACAAAAACTAGGAAATGTCCGAGAGAGGCTTAAAAAAACCCGTGATAGCAGTCTGATGGTTGCCCCCCGAGCTCTGCCTTGTAGAGTCTCAATATCCCGCTTTTCGCGATACTGCCCATCTTTGTAGCCTCGGTTTGCATCAACACAAGTTTGTGGAACGGAAGCGCACCAATCTCTTGAAACGTGCCGATCCCTTTGTTGCATTTACAGTCACATATAACGAATCGAGACTAAGCATGGTGGAAAGACTTCCTAATTAGAGTACTTATCTCACGCAGGTATCCTTCAGCCTCGTCAAGTATCATGCACTGGTAACACATTCCCCATAGACGTCAATTAATACGTTGAAATGGCTAATTCTGATGGCATTGTTTAGTTATCTAATAAATACAAATTGAAGATCAATTTATCCTAGCAGGGGAGGTGTAGGCAAGGCAAATGAGCACTAGTTCAGCTGATTTGGATGCAAACTTGTAGAGAAACAATTCGCACGATGCGAGGTAAATGTGCAGCTCAAGTGCCTCTGGCAACCATACTCATGATATAAGCAACTTTTATTATTATATATATTACTAAGCAAATATTTAAGAAACTTGCCTATAAACCGAGTTTCTTATTTCCCCATACAAATTTTGCCGGGACCGGAGAATAGTTGCTTATATCGCGAGGTTTCTTATATCGTGGGCTTCTTATAACGCGAGTTTACTGTATTCAGACATATCGACCAGTGGATACATGCGCTAATTGAGACAACTCGAGCGGTCGACATATGTGCTAATTCAGACACATCGAAATTAGTTTATTTCTGGCTTTATCTGATTTGCTTTAATTTAGTTGACTCTTTTGCCTTATGAATGGGTTAGCATAAATGGGGAATTGTTTAAGATCTTCAGATATATAAGTAATTATAAAAACTAAACTACTGGCGGAGGATAATGTACTCGCAGTAACTTCGGGCTGAAGCAACCACTTTTTTTTCTTTTTTTTCTTTTAATTCAATAGGAGGTCTCCACGGCGAGGTTCAGGTGGACTTCCGTCCTATGCTCCCTGTCCCCTGAGCAGACTAACTATCACGCTACCTACAAACCAGATCGTCACTATATCTCCCCTGACAAATGCCCCAGGTTTCCCATCGCGATTGATTAACAAACTCTCAATCGTCCAAAGAAAGACTCTGCTAAGTCGAAGATCTCGGTTTTCCCTTCAACCTCGACTTTCCTCCTTGTCCTCGTCAAATAATCCGCTTCTACCCAGTTTCCAAAGCGCCTATCTAGCCACTCACCAGGGCACGAGACAAGACGTCTCGAGACTGGTGAAAATTTTTTCATTGGTTGCGACATGCAGATATCTGTAGCTAGCTAGTGAGTTCAAAATAATTATATTTCTGTTGGGTGCTCGATATCCAAAAGTCTCGTGCCCAAGGCCTAGTCTGAATCACCAGCAGAATTAACTTACCTAGCCATAGCGTAGGGACCTGGAGGATGGAGGTGCACATAGAGGTGGGAAGAGTAGTAGGAATAGAGGTGAGAATGGCAGGTGGAAATGGATGAGAGAATAACGGAAAAAAATTCTCTAAGTACCTGGCAAGCATATCTCCGGACTTAGGTAGACCCAGCCTCTGGTACCAGGTTTGAGCTCCTCCAGCTGTTAATAAAATCTAGAACAGAGTAGGAAATGCCTGGATGCAGTAAATGCGGATGTTGGTGATGATATCGCTGCCATAGGGGTATGTCCCTGTCTATATCGCCGCCATTGTTGACGTTATAGGAGTATGTCGCTGCCAATATCGTCGCCATTAGTCGACTGCTGGATATGTCTGAGTTAACACATATGTCGACCGCTCGAGATGTCTGAATTAACACATATAATGATCGCTCGATATATGGTATATTGCTGTCAATGTCGCTGCCCTAGGGGTATATCGCTGCCATAGGAGTCAGATGAGAAGCACTTGACGTGGGCACATAACTGGTGTTTTTTTTTTTTTTTTTTTTTTTTGAAATCTATACGTCTACATAACGGGTGTAACGCAACGTGATGCACGTGAAGAACCTGAAGCACCTGAAGATCGTGTGCTTCATGAAGTGTAGGCGATTGCTATTATTATCAAATTTCGCCTTGCTCTCACGCTTTCGTTTTATGCCTTGACCTGATGTATCCGCCGTTGTATTTGGGTATTGTTGTATGAGTGTAGTTGCTTATCAGTGTAGTTTCGCCAAGCGACCACTCATAAGCTGGTTTTTAGACCAGACTACCTAGTTAGTACCTTCGAGGAGTCATGCAACCAGACTAGGTTAGCTTAACACTAGTTGACATGTCAGTTCAAGTTTAGTCTGGTTGGCTCATAATCCATGTAACGGTACATGTTTACTTAACAAAACATAGTCATTTCTTCACTCTGTCACGTGGCTAGACCTATTGCGTTACAATAAAGGCTCACAGCCAGCTACAGCTACATGGCTCTTAGATGGTACGTATGTACTCTACTTTACACAATTACACAGAGCATGCGAGTCTCTAACACATCCTTACCGCTGGCCAGATTATGTTGACGGAAACTCAACAGATTGAACCAACACACGGAAATAGGACACGGCAGAATACGAGGCAGCAAATATAATGGCCTGACCAAAAAATTCAATATCTCAAGCGACGAGCACAAAAGAATAAATTTCAATTCACCAAGGTTCTAAAGTTTCTGGGACAACAGCTAGAAGGAGCCCAATCGAAAGCCGGACCCGCGCAAAAATCCCCCCTTCACACAGCATAATCTGGAATTTCTGAGATATTTTGAATATACAGCCTACTCCCAGAAGTCGTACAATGCAAGTTTTTTTTATTTTACGATTATGCATTATCTCTCCGCACAATCTCAATTCTAAGTTCTGAGTTCTGGTTTCATGTTGGCGAAATAGGAGGTTGGAGCCTAATTATTGACTGATAAACCGGTGATACTGCGTCTTCGAGAGCACTGCGTTTTGCAGGACGGCAACACAACTGAAAGTAATATGGTAGTACATACTTGCGGTGGGAGCGACATTCCTCTGGGTATGAATGCAGGACTTGGATCCCACAATACATTTTCCAGCATGAGATTCACCATTTATGCTGATGCCAACAACACGGAAAATGAAAGGAAATGCAGCGGAGATGAGAGAGTCACTACAACGTCGCAAAGCATGGAAGGCCTGTCGGAACAAGGCTAGGGAAAAAAAACAATAAGCGATGACATGTCTCCGCTTAGCATACTGATGCACCAACGGTACCCTGCATGTCATACCATTGCAACGGCATCACCTGCAAACGGGGGTGCAAGCACAGGTAAAACAATATTCCGAGTTCCTGACCAATAGCTTCTCCTCGCTACCAACCGCAAGTCAGAGGACTTAGATCTATCCTCCAAACACAGGATTATCCCTCCCCCCACCATCACATTTCGAATCCTTCTTACTCCGATCCTCAGCGCCGCGGTTACGTGCATGTATCCTAGATCATTCCCAATAGAAATACCCATGCCGCATCGTTATTCAATTGCAATGTAGCCCACGTCGCGATAACCCAATAATGTAATATTTGGTAACACACATCTTTATGATGTTTTACTTCTATTTGCCAATTTCGGAATATAATTCCTGTACATAGTGCGTAACTGTCTGTAGCAAATGTTGAATATAACTGATCAGCCCTGTCGGGTGATGGGCCTACAGTGTAATGGGATGCGAAATCACAGAAATCCCGTAATAGAGTTTGATCTCGTGGAACCGACAAGTTATTCAAAAGCCCCCCGGGCAGCACCTTTTCCTCTCTTCTTCCATCTCATTTCTCAAGCCATCGCTAAAGAGTTCAGGAAGATACAGTCTTTCCAGGAAAACAACTGATACTCACTCCACTTTCCGTCAGGTTAATAACCCGAATTTCACCCCTATCCCACGGCTCCTTCTCTTATTTTAAGAGAGTTCAGCTCTACTTGTGATCAATAAAGTAATCTACTTATACACTTTCGTGGCCGTCAATATCCGGTCGCCCCCAAGGTCTTTATCAAGCCACCAAAATAGATCTATTCTTGCAGCTCACCTCCTGGATTTTCATCTTCACTATAGGGATCTCCTTTCTAGTGGAGCCCCGCAGTCAGGTAGATCACGAGATATTAGAAGAGACTCGACCGGGAACGAGAGAAGGCTGTCTATCAACGAATATCTTTACTGTCATCTGCCTCTTCACGAGGATATTGAAAGGAAACGACTACGCCGCATTGCGCCCCGTTTTTGACCTAGAAACTTTTGGCTGATCTAAAAGTCGTTGGTCTCAGATTACATCTTTCGTGAGTATTGTTCAAATGCTCTTTCGCTTGTGAAGTGCGAAGTCATTACGAGAGGCTTCCACGAGACTAGTCTAGTTTGTCACTGCCCTTCCTGTCTTAGTCTCATGCCAAGAACTTCTGGCCACTGAGCACATTCTCTCAAGAAGTTTGCTACATCCCTCCTCATCTCTTCATCAACATTCCCATCACTTCACATCGTCTTCCCAAACTCACATCTACTGCTAAACCAAATCCACATCTATTGCTAAACCAACTGCCTGCTACCTCTCCTATACTCAACATTCTTACTCTCTTGCTTTGTTACATTCCTCTTTACCAAGTTTGCTCTATCCGTTCACCCAACATCTTCTTACACAATCTGCACCTTCTGTGAAATCAACTGTCCGTTAAACTCTCCTATACTCATCCAACCTGAATGAACTTGATGCTGATATATCCAGATTCCAGACAGACGATATGTTTAACTACAATCGTGCCTCCGACCGGTACGTTCAGGACTATGTCCGCCACCCTACAAACCGTTGCTCTCCGTTCGCATACGAGGCCTTCTCCCAGGCGCGTGAACGCAGCAGCTTCGCACGCGAGACCTTCCCCCAGGTGCGTGAATCCAGCAGCTTCGCACGCCAGACCTTCCCCCAGGTGCGTGAGCCCAGCAGCTCCGCACAGTCTCACCGCACCTTGCTCGTGGAAACAAGCGGCCCCCTTTGGTATACTGTCACAACCCGCGAAGCAGGTAAGACTTCTCTGCATAACTAAAGTGGCTGGTTACGTTCTGGTGCTAATATGGTATAACACGTGACATAGGAGCAGTTGAACGCTTCCTTCTTGGTGAAGACTGGCTTGGGCGTTCCTTCGACTCCTTGGTTTTAAATCCCATCCTCGACGTATGCAAGAAATGCTTCAGAAAGTGCTTTTGGTCTATGGCCACCCTCCTCTCTCTTTGTGCCATTATCAACAGTGTCTACAGCATTGCAACAAATCTTTTGGCGTTTAGACTTGGAGGTATTATTAGTATCTTTATCTCGGTTTTCAAGCTTTTGATGCCGATCTTTCTTCTGTGGGCATTCATTTTCGCCTTCAGCTACTGCAAGGAGGCTGAGCCAGAAGCATTACCATGGATGTGGTACCAGGTGACAACTTTGTACAAGACAGTCATACAGATTCTTCGTCCTTCCCAGGAGGTCGTTATTTCAACCTGGCAGCGCTTTACTCTCTGGATTCTTGCCGGCTTACCAACAACAGGCCTGTCTCAATGGTTTGCAAACCAATTCCGTAGACTTGGGAACCAGTTTATTAGATTTGGAAAGACCATTGGTGGTGAAATCGAGGCAACTTCCCCACAAATTACAATAGTTTCTATGGTTAGTACGGCAGTTCAGACCGAACCAGATGCTGCGACTACCGCCGGACCATCTACCCCCCCCCCACAGAGAGCCCCGGCGGTAGTTTCTATGGTTAGTACGGCAGTTCAGACCGAACCAGATGCTGCGACTACCGCCGGACCATCTACGCCCCCCCCACAGAGAGCCCCGGCGGTTACATCCAGCCTCAAATGGTCTACACAGACGAAGACCCTCAATACCCATGGATCGACTACCACAAATGCATCATCTAAAGCCGCCCGCATGCCAACCCAATTTAGTACTACTCCTAGTACTACACCAGTCAAGAAACAAGCTACGAGCTCTTGCACGACAGGCACTCAGACTACGACTGTGACTACACCTACCACTACAAACAAACCTATTATACAGAGCGCATCAGCTGTCAGCAGGATGTCTAGAAGCATAGGGAATCATGATGCCCGTATATCAAGTACTGCTATCAACGTGTCAACTCAAACTGTCTGCCCGCCAACTCAAGTCAGTACTATGCAAAGTAATATACCAGTCAGGAAACCAACGCCGGCTTCTACTACAACTGGTACCCAAACTACGGTTGTGACTATGACGGTAAGGAATACCTCAGTTAACCCGATTCTAAGCACCCTTTTACATCCCGTAATTAATCCCTGTCTCTTCAATTCAATCCTTCTATAATTCCTGCCCCTCCAGACCCATCTTCATGGCTTAAACCCTGCCACATATCATATATATACATATATATACTGCGTGTGTTTGTTGAACTCCTCAAATTTTGCAAAATCTGATTTGCTAACGGCTTCCTGAATAGACCACCTCGACCCAGATGGAAGAGCTGTCCGTTCCAGATACCGAGGCGACTCCAGCCGTTATTGACTACGACCAGTTACTTGTAGACTGGGCTCTGGCCTTTCCTGAGTGCAACCCCGAGTCTAGCCTCCTGGCCGGCAATGCGACACTACCAAACCTTGCGCCAGTTGTGCCATTAATTCCGGCCCTCTCGGAGCGTGAGTTTGAGTTCAGCTTCCCGCTTGGCAACGTTCCACCGCCAAACATTGCACCATTAATTCCGGACCTCTCGGAGCGTGGGTTTGAGTTCAGCTTCCCGCTTGGCAATGCTCCACTGCCAAACCCGGCGCAAGTTTTATTTCCGACCCTCTCGGATGGCGACTTTCAGTTCAGCCTCCCGGTCGTCAGCAACGCCAGAGTCACAACGCTTTCGGAGCCACTGGAGCCCGAAAGTCCAATACCCGACATGAGCGAAGAGGAAATAGAGAGTGTGTGGGCGATAGCCTGTGATACATATGGCGACTTATTCGATCTTTCCGCTCGGGAGCCTACTACCATGACCACTGGAAGTGACATGACTACCGCCCAGGTCACTGTACCAAACGTGGAACAGGTAGCTCCAGTGGAGGAAAGGTACGTCGAAGCTGAGATGACTGATATGCCCGAAGAGATAAAACAAGTGGTGGAGGAGGATGAGGCGATGTCTGAAGCCCCATCCTCTGAGACTCCTGATATCGTCGGTCCAGCTAAGGTCGCACTCACTAGCGAGGTAAATGTGGAAATGAGTGATGTTGACGTTCAAGTTGAGGCTCCTGGCGACAAGGCCATGGCTGATGCCGATGCCGGCATTGCTCATAAGGACCACAATATGTCGAATGCACAGGAAGAGCCTGCTGTCGCTACCACTTGCCCCGCCCCCACTTTCGCTGCCCCAATTCCCCCGATTGTCCCAATCGTCCTAGCCCAAGTTCCGACTACCACCACCATCCCGGCAACTGACGACAATGAGATGGTTGATCAACCAGTTGCGCAACAATTCAGCGCCGAAAACCAAGGAGTCCAAGGCGACTCCAATGTGGTGGTACCAACGCGTGCTCTACCTAGACTGCCCAGGTCTTACGGCAGACCACCAAGGGCAAATTTACCGGCTTTGCGCGTCCCGCCAAGGCCCTCTAGGCAAGGAGCGCCGGGATACAGAGGACCGCTCTCCTTTTCCGCTGGTCCTATGACTGCGGCGGCTACCGCCACCACCACCACCACCGTCGTCACCACCACCATGGCACCAGCGCTCAGCAACACAGCGCCGGTGAGTAACCCCACCAGTGCCATATCCGGTCCTCTGGGAGTTTGTAACAACTCGGCGGTGACAGATGAGGAACTTGCAGATATTCTGCTAAGGGCGATCTGTGGCTGATCTACATCGCCAGTTGTTTTTAACACCCTCTCCTCGTGCGCGCAAGAACGAGCTTGGTCAAGTCGTGAGTATTCCCTAATCCAATACCTCTATGCTTGTGATATGGAGTCTGGTAACCTTACCATTTCAGTTTCCAGCAGTACGATAGCAAATGGCAGTGTACCTTTTTTTTTTGGTAAATCAGTACTCGCATTAAAGCATCTCGGCAGAGTACCTTTTCCTACCATGTGTAAGTGCGAGGCTTCACTCACCTCGTTTTGTAATCAAGCAGCTGCTAACTTATTCTTTTCCTTCAAAAGCCCACAAAGAAGGATCAAAAGGCGATCCACTTACTGTCTCCTTTCGTTTTGTGTCAAGCATTCCCTTCCCTGCACAATTGCTACCTCTGGTAGCGGGTATCATGCACCTCAACACGCCGCATGTACCGTGCAAAGCAACACTACTCAAACACAAGTAGAATGTTGCGTGCTCATCTGAAGCAATCCCCACACAGCCGACTGCCTAAGGAAAGCGTCGGTGCGCCACTCATATAGACTTTCGAGATTTATCTCGGAAGTCGTGTTTGGATGGTCTCAAGTGAGACCTGTTTCAATATTCCTCTTTGGAGTCGTCTATTGAGATGCAGTGATGGCAGGACCAGATGACTTAACCTTCGCTCTCCACAGTCTCTATCTCCAGATAGAGAACACTCGCAGTCTACTGTCTCTTCGCGAGAAGTATAAACTGCTTGTGGCTGTGTAAAGTGACTCCTAACTACAAAGACGTAGCATTAGGATAACACGATGCCTCTCAAACAAACTGCCTCGGGTCCAACGGTCAGTGTACTATCCCATGCGTGGATGGTATGGTTTGAGAGGTGAGATGTCTACTCCTGACAAGAACAGGTATGACCTAAGGTTAAGAGACACAGGGGGAAGGAAGGGCGGTGAATTCGGGACTTCGAGTTCTGTGATTCCCGTCAGTGGCGGAATCTATTGCGCAGATTTCGTCTTTCTTTTGTCTTTTCATTGTTCTCCTTTTGGTTTTAATCCTGTATTCCTTTCTCTTATGCCTTAGGCCTCGTTGTGGATGCAGGAAACATATAAAAAGCTCACCAAAAAGAAAAAAAGGAAAAAGGAGGAAGAGGAGGATAATACTGGAGTTTTAGGGCAAAGAACTAAGCACCTAGAAATCTTCCGCAGTTTCTCGCTCTGAGTGCTGAGGTTCTCGCAGCCTTTTCATCCTTCTGTTGACTTTATGGGGAAGTAGGATGACAACATTGTATGTGGCAGTTCTCTTTTTTTATTTCGTTTCTTTTTCTGTCAGCTTCTTGGGGTAGTAGGGAGATGATTGTTCTCCTTCGCTTTTTTAAATTGTTTCAGGTGTTGGCCTGACCTTTTCCAAGACAAGTACGTGCTGAACAATTTCGGACTCAACGGCGTACCAATTATAACTCAGTGATAGTCATTTGTCTGTTGGATCCCTTTCGACGACCGTGTCTGCTGTGGTGGTGGGAATTGGCGACTTTGGAAAGCCTGCCGTTCAATAGGAACGGTAAGTTATCGACCCAGTTAAGTGCAAAGAGACTGAATGCTAACACCAATCAAGAGCTTTCTCTTTTGGCTTTTTGTGTACCTCCTCTCGCCAGTCCCTGCACAATTAGCCCAAGGCCACTTCACTTCACTTTCAGCCTTCTTGCGCCTCCATTGTAAGTTTCTCTCCCCTCCGCCTCCCCACACTCCCTTCCCATATCCGCTAGCATGATGCGACACTCACACTGATATGAGTCTAACTCACATCCCTCCTTTTGCAGGAATTTTCGTGATTGGTTAGTCCAATCAGCTTTCTGCACAATAGAAATTACTACCTTCATCCTCAGCATCGGAGAGAACCGAGCCTTGTATCCCAACCGCCAGTCCAGGGAAGTGGTAGACTCCGACGATAGCGAATGGAGGGTCGCAATCTGGGATAACCGCGGAGAAAGTGACACACTTTTCTCCTTAATTGCCTTTGTCCTCTTTTGCATTTCTTCTCCCTGCATCCTCTCCTCTCTTGCTTTTTTCCTATTTATATCTTTGTCCTTTGCCTTTTCTTCTTTTTTGTCTTGCCTCTTGGCCGTTTGTCCTTTTTTTGCCTTTTTTTGCCTTCTCTACTCTCTTGCTGTTTCTACTTTTTTGCATTCTTTCCGCTCTTGGCTTTTCTTATTCTTTGCCTTTTCTTTTTTCCTTATTTGATAAAACTGGTTGTTTAAATGGTAATGGTCTTTGCTGAGACATGACTCAAGCTTGTCGATCGGGGGTCTTTAGGTCACGGTTGTGTGGAAGCAGTGGTCTTGTGGGTTTTGGCTCGGAACTCACTGATCGGGGGTTCAGTAGGGTAAGGATCAGGGTTGATGGTATTGAGAGCTCGAAATCATAGTTGTTTTATTTAGAAACTAGAAACATTTAAAAAGAAGAAACTAAAAATTCTAATAAGCCGATATTGGTAACGGCAAACTTTAGAACTAACTTCTACGAATTGTCTATGAGGCACTCATCATACCACCCTATCCCACATGACTATAATCCCTACTATTATAAAACCTGACTAGCAAACCTCTATCATCTGCTAGTGTGTTTCATGATCCTCCCAACCTACTCGCCATATAAAGATCTATTATTCTCCCTTGTCCCGACTATTCTACATTTATCTCACTCTATCATCTCTTCATACAGCAAGCCCATACCCCGATACACTTCCCCTTCAACCCTACAGCATTGACCCCAGATCCCTGATAGTTCCCCTCCCGCGTTCTCTTCAAAGTTGCTTCCTGCTGCAGTTTATACAACAGCACCAGCGCAGGCCTGCTCATGAGTCATTCGCCAGTTACAGTAATTCTGCACTGGCGAATATCCTCAATCTTCTATCGACGGCAGTGTTGATGTTGTCCGTGTTGAGTTGGGGAAGCATCGAATAGGATGTGTTTGTAGCTGTGGAGGGGTAGCTTGTAAGCTGGATTATGTAGCTATTATGTACAGTATCTGCTTGCGTGCTTATTTCCAAATACCATCCATCCTCAGGATGCGGATCACCACCGGGCTGCGGATCACCCGGCTATTTACGCACTTTTGATGATTTCGGGGTCAATACACAATCAAATAGGCCCAAATTGTGGGATCGTATTTGAGATATATAGTACTTTTTAAAATAAAGTATAGAAGGACCAAGGTGCACTACAGCTTGAATGATCCTGGGAGAAATACTGGGGATTACCGGGTAGGTTTTAGCCATAAAATATGTGAATAGATGAGGGTGGAGAAGGTTTCAATGATCAGAAATTCATGTTCCTACTTGGTACTTGTGGTTTGCACTTACTATACATGCAATTTCATATAATATGCCTATATAGAAGAATCGGTCTGAAAGGGTAGCTTAGCCGGGGATACAAATAAAGGTATTCATTGTTGTAGCTCAACCATACCATGCCTAAATCAAGCGCTCTATAGCTCAAACGAATTTACATAGGTAAGTAGAATAGCCGAGCTTGTCTCAGCAACTACATATTTATTTTAGGTAGAAATTGATATATGCCAAGACATTATATTTCTTCCTAATAAGGCTATAATACGGAGGTGCAGAACAAAAGTCATTTCCCCTTTCTTCTTTGGGAAACCTGCATATGCATGCATATATATACATACATACTTGGCATATGCAAGCACATGCATACATACATACTTGGCATATGTATATTAGTTCGGATTCAATCTACGACAGCTATCTACTTAATGCCCTCGCCCTTCGCCCACCTCACACACCCATCCCACCTCACTCCTTCCCAACTCACACCAGGTGTTAATAGTGGCATGCAGCGCACCTTGTATGTCCGAGGCCCTGGTTTCCTACCACGCTTCTGAACACCATCTTTGGGGGGCTTCTTTTTTCGGCCTTTAGGACTAGCTGAGATCACGATGCCGATTGGATCGACGCTGACAATTTGGTCAGTCTCCGGCATATGCCTCCATTCATCGGTGTTAAGATCCTCCAGATCAACAACTTCTTGAATACCAACAAGAAACTTAAGATGTGCAACATACTTGGCTGGCAATCCAACAGTAGTGCATTGAAAGAGCGACCATGCATTCTGATGGATTTTGTTGATTTCCTGAATGCGGAGCTGCCGCTCATGGTGGATTGCAATCCTGTGCTCTTTATCTCTTTTCACGGGAGGGTGTCCTTCAGAATATTCATTTCCACCCTCAAGTCTGATGACCTCTTGGATATGGTAGGGAATGCGTTCAATCCAACGCTGAATTCTCCATTGCTCTAGGTCACGCCATGCATTCTTCCATGCTTGCTCAGCTGCCTTGCGGGAAGTCAGAGGTCCCTATTTCGGTTATTAGCAATAATTTGCCTAAGCACTATCTGAGTTGAGGATTGGGTGTTCGCGGGATTGGGTGTTCGGGGGATTGGGTGTTCAGGGGATTGGGTGTTCGGGGATTGGGTGTTCGAGGTGCTCGATTGGCAGATTCGGAAGGCTCGATTGGCAGATTCGGGAGGTGCTCGATTGGCAGATTCGGGAGGTGCTCGATTGGCAGGCTGGGGGGTGCTCGATTAGGGAGGCTGGAGGGTGCTCGATTGGCAGGTTCAGGGGGTATGCGATTGGAGAGTTGATATCTAAGGAGGTCAATATAAGCAATTTAAGAGGGCAGAGAAACTTGATGAAGGGAAGGAGTTGGGGAAGGGCTCATATATAATGAATTCCATAGTTAGAGCAGAGTTATATTTGACCAATTGAGCCCTCGGTGATATCTGGTAAATTGAGAGGTTGGACAGTGTAAGAAAGTAAGACAACTGATGATGTGGTTGAGGCCAAAGTACTGAGACTATATGCGTAAATATGCGTGAATGCCCATGTATATGCCAAGTATTCATGCATGCATGGCGCTGCATATGCAAGTCCCAGATAGGAAAGGGGAAAAGACTTTTGTTCTGCACCTCCGTACTAAGCTACAATAATTTAGACTAAATCATACCTGTAATAGGTTCAAAAGATTGCCCTCTATATATTAATCTTTTTAAGGTATTAAATGCTTGATCCTGTCTTTATTTGAAAGAGGTATCCTAAGATCTACCATCTGATTATCTATTTCTGAGAAGAATCTTTATAAGATAACTTTATTTAAATCTAGTCAAGCTACTATATAGTATATATACAAGTGTTTAGTTATTGTAAATATTGATATAAGCTATTTATTGCTTAATTTAAGTTTAGTTTCATTAAGTTATAATATAGATATATTTTATCTGCTCTCTCTCTAAACCTCTTATTAGTGATATGTCCTTACTCAGTTTTTAACAGATATTATATGTAGAGTACTTAATTGACAGGCCTATCTATTGGCATGCTTTCGTGCTATTAGGTATTTGATTTGGACTTAGTTTAATTGAATTACCAGAATGAATATATTCTATACACCCTCCCGAGGCCTTCCTTTGGGAGCATGACCTTGTCTAGTTCTAGTCAGATATCCTGCATAAGCCACCTGCAGGTCTTTTTCTACTTATGTGCTTGCTTTTGAGCTATCTAGTTCTCGAGCTGGGCATGGTTTGGTTGAGCTACAACAACGAATACCTTCATTTGTATTCTCGGCTAAGCTACCTTTTCAGACCGATATTTCTATATAGGCATATTATATGAAATTGCATGTATAGTAAGTGCAAAATCATAAGTACTAAGTGGGAATAGTAATTTCTAATCATTGAAACCTTCTCCACCCTCATCTATTCACATATTTTATGGCTAAAACCTACCCAGTAATGGCCCAGTATTTCTCCCAGGATCATTCAAACTGTAGTGCACCTTGGCCCTGCTATACTTTATTTTGCAAAGTACTATATATCTCAAATACGATCCCACAATTTGGGCCTATTTGGTTGTGTATTGACCTCGAAATCATCAAAAGTCACAGGCAAAAATAGACAGAGTATACAATGTGGAAAATCAAGTCGTAGTACACCAGCACACGAAAAGGGCTGGATGTGAACTCTAGCCCCAACAGCTATTGTAGTCTGGTTTGCAGTGGTAAGACCATCTACAACATATCCTACACTTTCGAAGCTGCTCAGGCGGTGTGGCTTAAAGCACAGAAATAACACATCAATCCAGCACGTCCTAGAGTCCCATGTTCAAGGGGAGACCTCTCACCTGCGCCTAGGCGAGGCGAGGCGGTAGGTTGGAAATATTATTGAAATTCAAAACTAATATTCATATCACATTCTGCATCAATCGCGCCATTGCCCATCACCTATATACCGCAGACCAGTGTGAAGTCTTCTACCGCACATGTTTTTCCAAATTTACCCTCAAACCTCTCCACCTGCGCCACCGACTGGACCAAATGGTTGCTCTGACCATCTGTTGCAGCACATGACTGGTGCTTTAACAGTGCCAGGCCCTCTTCCCCTGCGCGAAGATATCCTTCAGCCTCAGCATCAGTTCGCCTCCAACTTCATGCTCATAACCATATCTCTTGTGGCCGTTGGGTTCTTCTTCAAGGTCCTGGATGATCATTGCTGAGTGTCGGGCCTCGTGGTTTTCATGTAGATGCGGATGAGGCAGATGTAGGCGTGGGATTGGCGGTGGAAAAGGCTTGGAAAGAGTGAGAAGGGCGGGGTGGGGCCTGGTACATGCTCATTGTGTACCCTTCCTCGACAAGGGCATGACACCAATGGTCAAAGTACTTTGAACTCCGATGACCATACATTCAGTTGCAGTCATCGCGAGCTCTGGCTCTTTTATGCAGCCCTCGAACGGGCAACTACTAGCATCCATTGTTTTGGGGTGGCACTGCTACACATTACGCAGAGGGGGAGGGCCTGTACAACTAACCGAGAGCACAGACTGCGAAGCTACCTACAATACCCGCCACAACTGCGGTAACTATGACCTGTCTGTGGACCCTCATGTGGTACCGCCATTTTCCACCCCCTACGACAGCCCGCAGTATCTCTTGCATATGAGATTTTGTCACAGCAAGGCACCTTGACCATAATTGATGAAGTCAACCCAGGCTCAGGAACTCTCGCATAATTTTTGTTTTGGGGGACACCGGGGTTGGATGTGGATCTTGGTGGAGGGAACACCAAACCGCCCCTGCCGGTGGGTGATAATATCCTTCTACATATCAATATGGGGGTTGTTAATCAAAGCAACTATATGAATTTGAACAAAATACCCTACTGTGGCTTATGGTGGACATCGTCTCCTCCATACCCCTCACCGCTAGCCTCTCCAATCACGAGCTTAAGCGAGGATTACCCTCAACTATGACACCTCACGCCAAAGAACCTTCATAAACGAGAGCAGGACCTGCTAATTCAACAAGGTGGCAATGGCAGCACGTCCTCGCCGCTATCTCTCTTAATTGCTTTTATAAAATTTGCTATTTTTTATTCCTCGAGAGCTGCTCATGTACAAATGGGACAGCAAGGAGAATTTATGACAGCGTTCTCAAGCGCCACTTTGATTACTAACTCTTTTGGTTTGATGCTGCTCTCGGAACATTGCACCACGCAAGGGGATTTTAATGCAGTTCATTGTGGAGAAGGATAACAGCGGAACCAACGATTTAACAGGATCCTATGTTCAGTTAATCTGGATTTGCTTTTTTGGTTTGACAGTATTTTGTTTTGTTTTGTTCATGTTAGTACTTTATTTCCCCGGGTGGGTTGGGGGGGGGGTGTATCTAGCAGGGTGCGGCCCAGGGTTGGATAATCTCCCAGACTAGATCGGGGATGATGCACTGCTTCGCCCACAAGCGAGAAGCTCCCATGCGAGTAATGACTTACAAAAATATAAAATTCTGGTTACCGCCACGCATATGAGAGGGCTGCGTTTCGCGCTTGCCTTATTCTTATACTAAACTTCAATTGTTTGAAGTATAGCATGTGAGTGCGGCTCTGGCGAATGTGTAAATGGTCACATGTCAGGGCACGCACGATGATATAAGAACAGGCTTACATAGAGTGTTGCTGATTGGAGAGAAAGTTCATGTCCTCATTACTTGTTAGAATTAGGCATGCGCCCGGAGGCTTTCGAACTTCTAACAGGACAGTGGAGGGGCCTTAGTACACCAGCGAACACAGAGAGAATGACTAAAGACAAAGGCAACAAAGTTGACATTTACAATAGCAACCTCAACAAGCCCGACAAGCCACCTGGTCGTAACCGGCGGTATTCAACTAAATAAAGCTAATCTACATAGCCACCAGTCTTCCTATGCTCGCTAGATACTCCCTGCGAGGAAAACCGTGCTCAGTGAGGACCGGATTAAATCAGTTATGGAATTCTATGACCTTGGATTCAAAGGAAATTCCATCGCCCAAGAGAAATGAGAATACATGTGTGCAAATGTAGAAGAGGACTATTTTTCCACATCGCCGTCGCCGAACCGTCTCGGGAAAAGGGGGAGGGCACAGCGGGCTATGGTCAGATGTCGGATTGTGCATTGGAGTGGTGTAATCATGCAGCTGGGTTCTGCAGGAGGAGGGATAGTGTGACCGACAGAGGCAGAGTCATGCAGGGTGGATGCTTATGTACGACGGGCATTTATATGAATCGATAGGAGGTCAGGGAATGGGGGTGGGGGAAGGGAGCTATCTTTACATATGTGCAATACCACACATATGTTTTTCTCCCCTTGTACGCGCTTTGCTTTTTACATAAATATTTATATACAAAACTCTTTTTTGTCTTCTTTTGTTTGTTCTTTCTTCTTTATGTATTATAGAGTATATTGGAGACTTATTGTCTCTTATACAGTCCACCTCGCTTATTGGATCCCCGCATACTGATATACCCGTCTATTGGATAAACGTCAGATGTATTGCCCCTCCCTTACTGGATATCCTCACTTATTAGATTAACGTTCCCGGCACAAGCGTATCCAATAAATGGGGTTTGATTGTAATCAACATCACATACCCATTCCTTTTTCGGTATGGCTCGTCATGCGGCCCTTAAGGTTGCGCACACGAGTTCAAAAAAAAAAAAAAAAATCCCTTTTCTCTTCTCTTAGGCAGATCAATATCTGTTTCGTCTTACATCGTGCATCAGTGGAGTTGAGGAATAGACCAAGATTTCTTGCCTAAGGTCTGGGCATCCACAGCGCCGTAAATAACATGACTCAAAATGTTTTCCGCTGCCACTGGGGACGTGCGGACACCTCCTTTTTGTATCGGTGTCGTCTGAGTCATGCTTGAAACTCGCCTCGTGTTCTTGGTGCCTATGGTTGGCTGTGGTGTGGGGCATTCTGAGCCTAGCCATTTAATATACAGGTACACCTAGATGCTTTATATTTGCGATGATCCCTTACACCCCCTGCTTTCCCAATCCCTTCCCTTTCACTTTTGTCAATTTCCTTCTGCCACTTTGCTTGCCGGACAGTCTTCTTCTCCCATACGTAGAACATGGGTGAGTGGGTGAGTGGAAGACAGTGGGCGGAAAATTGGCGGAGAAATTACCTATGCTGTGGGACGCTACTTGTGGTGAATAGCGGACAGCTGGGTTTGGGGAAAGTGCCCGCTGAGTAGAAGGCAGGATGGTTCGTTTAAGTTTAGTAGGTAGGCGCTTGGACATAGCCATTTGCAACTACGCGTCCCAGAGCCACGGCGTTCCCGCCCCTTCAGTTACTAATGGCGGCGCCCAGCGAGTGAGCAATGCAGGTAGTCGAAGTAGCCTCGAGAGCATCCCACTCGTCCTCCTCTTCCTCTTCCCTCTTCCAGATAGGTCGGTTCAACCCTTCCCAGGTCGCAGCGCCGCCAACGAGCTCCCTTCGCTGTTGACGATGCGGGGGAGATGAAGGTGACATGGTAGCCTTCCTCGTTTGGGTGGCCGCAGTGAGGGCAGGCTGGAGAGTCCACTTTGCCTATGGAGTGAAGCCAGCTGTTCAAGGGAGCTGCGCCAGGTATAGGAAGAGAGAGCCTGTCGGTGTATCCCGTGCCCTGCGTGTGAACGTTTGGAGCTGCGTTTGGCCTTGGGCAAGGCCCGGATGCCTCCATCTGTCGCTGTGCGGGGACTACCTGCGATGGACCCTGGCATGGATTCGAATGCCGCTCTGGCGTCTACTTTCTCATTTCCAGGGATGCCAATGTGGCTTGTTACCCAAGATATCGCTATGTCGAGCTGTTGTCTATGTTGTAGCAGAGCTTTGAGTTTCCCTTCGATGGTCAATCTAGGTGAATAGCCATTGTTAAGGTTAATGACGGTTTGGTTGGCTGCTATCGAGTCTGAGGATGTGAAGCATGTCGTCTTCCTTGTGAGCCTCCAGCGCCGCCACTATACCCATGCATTCTGAGTCGGCAATCGTTGCTAACTCTCCCAAATAGTCCCCTGAACGAGTTCAGGGTTCCCCTGGCGGTTCCTGGTGGAAGGAAGTGTAGGCTGTAGCGCCATCCTTGCCTCCGGTGCCGCCTGTGAATCACATTCTCCAGCCTTCATACAAGAGGGAGCCTATCTCCGCTGCCCAAGGGGCTGTGTGCCTGGAGGGTGGGCTATCCGCCTGGATGAGGGGTTTATCTAAGAGGTGTAGGTTTCCTGTGAGATTGTCCCGGCCGCCAAACGAGAATTCTTCTGGCTCCGCCGTAGCCTGGGTAGTCAAAGGTGATGTGGTGGCCATCCTCCTTAAGATATCCTAGTATGAGCATGCTGGTGACTCAGTTGGCACGAGCTTACGATAATGCCTACCTCCTTCAGAGGTCGTTGTGCCAACCAGACTAGATAATACCTAAATCCCCGCGAGACATGGGCGGCTGAATACGACCGGCTTGAAAGCGAGACAAGACCATCCGCTGCGTGCTGATAACTTAAGAAGGCGCAGTGGTCTAACGGTATGACTCCTACTATGTAGTGTCCTGCTGATTTCAGGCAGAGGGTGGGTGATCTGGGTTCAATTCCCAGCTGAGCCGACAATTTTCTTTTTTTTTCTCTTTCTAAGCTCTACTCTTTCATAGCGACATGACATAAGTGCTGATTCCCGCAGAATCTCTGAGTACTTACTACCTACTTAGTAGTCTTGATAATCTGAATACATAGTCACTTCATCCCTTGACCCCGCACAACAAACACCCTTCGACTCAGAATCCTGCACTCGCTGCCTCTGAGTTTGCCGTCTGCCACTTTCCCACATCACATCTGCATGAACCTCATACTCTTGCGCCCTGCGATGTTCCTGCCTTCAGTAAATCCAGTGCCTGGACAGATCCTCAATTATTCCTTGAAGTCGTGAGACACGCCCTGCCCTGTCTTACCACGAAAAGTAGTACTATACAGGCAATTTTACTTATTTAGCTCTATTCATGCGCATCCAACACAAAATGAATGATTACACTTGAAACACATATATACTGTTCGAGCTTTACACCCAGAAGCTTACATCGCCGTTGTATTTTCCTGTCTGGAGAGATATACTTCAGCCAAGGTTGAATTACAAGAGATCTGTTGATCTAAAGCTATGCCTTCTTGTATTAGCATAGTTAATATAGATAGCTGAAATTGTTTATTAGTGGTTGAGCTATCATGAAACTTGTACCAAATATAGCTATTTACTAAGGTGGTATCGAGAAGCCAGTAAAATAAAGGCAGGCAAACTCCGATAGCTCTTTAGCTGCGTACAGTATATATGGCATCTTTATTTAGTATAAAATGAAGTCATATTCTATTCGAATTTTTCTCCTATATTTCCTATAATTTTTATTTTTTATTCTTTTCTTTTTTTGGTTTACAATTCTAGCATATTCACATCTTGTCTAGAAAATACTAATATAAGAGAAGTCATATCTTATAACTTTAAAGGATACTATAGCTACTAATACTATTACAATAGAGTCTATCTTAAAATACTAAACAAATCTAGATTGCTTATATATTGACTACTCTAGACAAGATAACTTGAAAGGAGAAGTAGTAGTATATAGCTAATATCTATACTATATAAAAAACCTACCAAATAGGATATCTGTAAGAGCTATAAGCTATAAAAGAAAAAGTAAGTCTATAATTAGACTAGGTTATAGATACAAATTGGTAAGAGGATATATATACAAGAGGAGAGTATTATATATTAGTATTTTAGAAAGATAATCTATAATAATCAATACTATAATTACAGCAAGATATTTGGAGGAAGGTAATCATACTAAAGAGGACTCCCTGTCCATTATCTTGAGTTATTCTGAACCTGCCTAGAACAAGACATATTACTTTAAATAGATGTATATTGGGAAGTTCTTTTTTTTTGGCGGGGGAAGTAGATTCGATGCCTGCTGAGTTTATTACCTCAGGGCCGTCCCCTGCTCACTCTCCCCTTCAAAATAAACATGCGCTGATCAGTGTCACACGCAGCCAACCCCTGCTGCCCATCATTCCGGGTCGTCCTACCCTTCTCACGCCACGCTACCCTTCCCGCCCCCAACCTGCGTGCACAGTAGTAGACGCACTGCATTCTTAGCCACGCCCGGACCACACCTGCATATAGGTAACCTGCTCTCCCTATGTAATAACGCCTGTCAAAATGTACGTCGAACTTCTCAGGGCCTATCGAAGTGGGAATGGTTGGATGACGTACATATACTTCTACGCTGATTACAGCGCCCTGCAAGATATCTGTGTGAAACAGCCGCCAGGCCGCGCATGTTCATATAGCAGCAATATAGATACACTTGATAAGCATCGAACACGAGCTGCGGGCGGCTCCTCCGTGCCTGCCAGTGAGAATCTAACCATCAATTCTCTGTGTTGTTCGGGGGGTGGAAAAGCGATTATACTGATACACTTCTCCGCTGTATTCTGCATATGAACTCCGCGCCACCGAGACTTTTTGCAGGTAACTGTACAAGCTCGAGTACTAGGTTCTTCATATTTAATCCTAAACTCCCTCTCAACAATCACCGTCTGTCCAACACCTACTCAACCAACAGTGCTAGTGACATAAATACTTCTTGTTAGCTCCCTGGATAAATCATATCTGCCATTTACTGTAGACAGACAAACCTTATTAGGGAATACAAATCTGTTACTTGTACATGAATCTGAAGAAACCCCACTACGACTATATCCCTAGGGTGGAGATAGGGGTAAATAGTGCCACTTTTCGTCTCTGGGGGCTACTGTTGTATATATCGCTAGGGTCTCCCGCCATCCAGGAAATTGGGAAATGTACGTGGAATTTTGGGGCGTAAGGGAATATCTTTTGGTGTTATTGAGTATTTGGTTGCGGGGAGTTCGGTATCAATGCATGCGGCCTGATTTGTGAAGGAAAAGGGCTGCGTTGATGTTATGTTGTACTCAGTTTCCTTAAGAATTCTAGGCTGAGGGTAACTTAACTCCGCACACTTCCAATTTCCTGTATTATTTTCCCCACACCCTGCCTCACAGGCTCCCGAGAATGCTTTCTAACATTGGATGTGCTTCGATAGTGTCCTGTTTAGGTTCTTAAAGCTTTGGCAGGATATATTGTAGTCACGTACTATTGTAGAAGGCCCCAACACCCTACAGTGATTCTATAGATGGATGAATCTTGTACCTTCCATTCTATAGCAAGCAGCTAAGTTTGTTTGAGCATTTGAGATTAATTCCTGCAGTGATGTGAACAGTATGGACAGCCATTATTTAATGGATATTGTATAACCTTTGGGTCCTAGGGGATGTGACGCGAGAATGCTTGCGTAGACTGCCGAGTCTATGAATTGGTATATTCCACAACTAACTCTACTTCATGCCCAGTCATATCCCTTTAAAGTCTCATGCTCTCCAGCACGCGGAGTGAGTGCCGGTTGCGCCATCCTCGATTCTGTCCTATCCTAGGGTGGACCATATAATGATGCGATCAGGGTGCTTGCTGGGAAAGAATAAGGAACTCTTTGGGTGATTACCGGGTACCGTATCCACTGGCGAACAACGGTCCTTGTCAGTTTTCAAGCTTATGCAGTAAAGGTGATATCCGAGCACAATGATACCAAGCAAACTGAGCTACAAAGGTCCAGTTTATTGAAAAGGTGCACTAGGTATCCGAGCACAAAAATAGGTGGATGATACCACGCAAACTGAACTATGTACAACGGTCTAGTTTATTGAAAAAGTACACTAGGTAATGCTAAGGATTTATATCGGTTTCAACAACCACATCCTCAGCTGCAACAATATATTCAACCTCTTCATCAGAATCCAACTCTTTTCCCATGGCCCCACCACAAGATTAGGTAGCCCTCGTACATGCAGTTGATGGTCATCATTACCAGTCGGACAAAGTGAAATACCAGTCTGCTTAAACGCCTTGATAACTGTATCTAGCTTATGTTCATGAAGCCATAACCAAGCAGCTGCCACTGCATGTGTAATTTCAATTCAGTGATGTCCAATGCTAGTATCTTCATCCTCATTTGCCAATGTTTCCTCCAAAATATCGCTGATTTTATCCTTATAGTATCCATTGGTTGTACATATCCAGTACAGCCATCTGGAATATATACAGCAGTAATATCCAACTCTTTCATGACGTCAAAGACTAATTTAGACTTTTGTCCACTAAAAACATCTAACACAACCAACCGTTCAGGCTGAGGAATATATATTCTAGTCGAATTCTTTGGAATCCCACATCTCATCTACCGATTCTGGGGCCACATTCTCTTCTTCTTCTCTATTCACATTCTTAGACTTCTGTGTATTTAACGAGGTAAGACCGCGTGGCTGTAAGGCTGTTGATTTTGCCTTGGGGCCCAGTCGAACTCTGACTTTTTCTGAGGACATCATTATTAAATAGCAGGTATAATAACAAACTGACAGTGACCGTTATACCTCAGTGTGCGTGTTCAAAAAACTGGACCGTTGTAGATCAGTTTGCGTGGTATCATCCACCTATTTTTGCGCTCGGATACCTAGTGCACTTTTTCAATAAACTGGACCTTTGTAGCTCAGTTTGCTTGGTATCATTGTGCTCGGATATCACCTTTACTGCATAAGCTTGAAAACTGACAAGGACCGTTGTTCGCCAATAGATGCGGTAGTGCACAGCTTGATATGTTATGGAGAAGTGGGAGGTGACAAAGAATACGCCCGTCCCTTCACTATATGCTTCGCGGTACTATCATAAATAACTGAAGATGCTCACCCAACCATGAAGTACGTCCTCCCAATATCCCCCCAAAATCATCCCTCATGACGACAATATAGCAGTAACCACCATCAGACATCGACAAGCCTAGTAACAATGGTAGGATAGAGTTTTTATGGGTAGTGGAGTCATGATCGCACAACTATCCACATACATATACAGCATCTGACGGGGTAGTGCAACACAACCGGGATATGCAACAAAACAGTGGTAGAGTAGAACTCAATGGATTTTCAGTAGAATTGGATGGCAAGGGGCTCAAAAGCTACGCACGAGTTCGGAGAATAACTTTTGAAGTACCCAAGAGCCCTGGATCTTCTCCCACTAGCGCCCCTCGCCGTCCGCTACCCCCGGACACCCTACAAGATGTGCTGCTTTTAGGGCAGGAGAGAGCGGGGGAGGCAATTCGGGTTCCTTACCCAACGTTGGACTACTGACGATGATAAGGTGATTGAATGGCAGGAAGAATGGGTCAGAAAGGCCTTACTAGCAAAGGAATCAAATATACTGAAGATTGAGCTGGACTAGAGCTCAGAGTTTTACCCTGGAGCGCCTACATTCCAAAATTGCAATTCGTGAGTGCAAGGCTCCTCCCTTGCCTCCTCCTCTACTTATTCCGCCCGATGAAAGAACAGAGACTATGAATGGCTATCCTTTGACATTTAACCGAACAGAGATTCCGCGCTGCCTCTTTCGTGAGATTCAGGGGTTGCTACTGGCACCGAAGCTATTTAGTAAGGGAAGGCGGCAATGGAGGACAACTTGGAGGATGAGATTGACCCATTGCAAGCTTATAGTGAAGAATATTGGCTAGGAGGATTATGATGCCTCTAGGTCAATTACGAGGGGCTAGTAGTCGACATGCCTCTTGGCCAATTGCGAGGTGTAGAGTATTGGGCTAAGAGAAAGAGGTCACCCAATTGCAGTCCACGTCTGCGGATTGAGCGTGCTAGAAACAATGGTCAAGGAAACTGGACAATCGCCGGCTGGGCCCTTACAGGATTATGGAACTGAGAAGGGATAGAGGGACGTACTATTTGGACATACTATTTGGAGGAAGCGGATGGAACAAAGTTGAACCCGTCAGGCTTAACTTGAGGGGATGCGCTGCCTCGTCATAAGCGAGAGCTTCAATACGAGTACTGATTTACCAAAAAAAAAAAAAAAGAACAAAGTTGAAGTTAAGTACGTCTGGTGGAGCGAGACTACGTAGGAGTCAAGTAAGCGTTTCACACCAATCCTGCACACCGATCGCTCGCCATAGGAAAGCTATATGCGAGTATTTAAAAGGAAAAAAAAAAAAAAAAAACACCGTTGTGAATTCAATTTGAAATCCTCTTATTCTTGCTCTTCTACATCTTTTTGCCAATCCCCAGGACCGATAAACCTAGGATAAAACTATACTTAATCTAGCATACAGCAGAGCGATGCGAGCTTGAGACTCTGGGTGAGGCTGTCCTCCCCTGAAGATACCTTGACTTTCGGCACATGGTAATCGAGACTCTTACTTTCTGTATAGAGCTCCAATAGTAACATATGCCATAAACGTCAAATTTTTAATTCAAAAGGCCCTAGAAGAAGAGAGGGCCAATAGGGATTTATAAGAGGATGCTGTAACATGTGAATGAGGCGAGCTAGCAGCCTTCCACAGATGCTAGAATTAATCTAACTATGGCTTGAATCTTCACCATATGCAACTTGACCTTCATCACCTTCACCAAGCATACTATGAAAAATTGGGTCTCATAAATTGCAAGAGTTGCTAGATTTCTTGAGATAAAATTGGGTTATAGGTGTTTTACCTTCTTATTGGGTTTATCTTTGACATCGGATTCAGCTCGTTGCGGGAGTGGATTGTTAGGCGCCATGAAAAGCAGCACGACTCGGAAGTTAGAGTGGTGAGGACTGCTTGGAGACTTAACACTCTAAGGCAATTCCGGTGATATTATACAGTTTGCGCTTTCTGATTGAAGTGGATGTGTAGTTCACTAGCTGAAAGTTAAGTTTATTTTCCTTCGACATTCAGATCGACACCAATATAGGTGGTCTACACTATACAGCATCCGACGAGGTAGTGCTACACGACCGGGATATGCAACAAAACAGTGGTAGGGTAGAACTCAATGGGTTTTCAGTAGAATTGGATGGCAAGGGGCTCAAAAGCTACGCACGAGTTCGGAGAATAACTTTTGAAGTACCCAAGAGCCCTGGATCAGGGAGTCCGGGGAGGTATCCTGATATATGGCTAATACATGAATTGCGTAATGTGAATATATGACCAGGTATTAAATTCAAATAATATGATAGAGCAGAGTCTGGATACATTTCCTGACCCTCTTACATAGTGCAAAAACCATGAAGTCAAGTCTACACCTCATGGTATGATGGAACACACATGAACATGTACCCAAATTAGGGGGGTGCAGGTGTTGAAGAGGGCCTAGGAGCAAGCGTATCCAAAATGGTCTAGGTTAAGAGTTTAGTGTGTCAAACGAATTACCAGACTATGGGTATGAAATCCAAGTACTCTGCGCTTGCTTTGAGCCATTATCTATATACTTAGGCCTGGATTTCCACTTTCTCAGCAATAGTACCCTAAGCATCTACCGACATCTAATCTCTCAATCGCTGCCCAACCAAGTGGTAAATTTGCTCAAAAGATCCTCTTTCTCACCCAGATTTACTTAAATTATTGAGTTCCTATAGTCTCCTCGGTCATATGAAGTTGTACTAATAGTTGCCTAGTTTGGATGGAGGGGGTGGCTGGGGCGACCTTATCTAGTTCTCATTAATTGCTGTATAGAAGACTTAGAATAGCATATGTTTAATAGGGAGACCGTTTTCGGCCACTTGGTACTGGCTCTGGGCTGTTTTGATAGTTCTGTTAGTGCACGCCCTCCCACCCCCCTCCCCTCCGCTTATATAGGCTCAAATCATAAGTTCTGTATGCTCTTCAGAGGCTGTAAGTGGGTCTGTTTGCTTCACACTGTGTGGGTAGAGAAGGGAATATACAGAGACCTGCCTTAGTATATAGTTCCAGGCCCACTCTCCTATCTAAATGTGAAAACATTAGGCATAACATATATCAGGATAACCATAGTGGCTCCGTAAGCTAGGGCTCTTAGGTAGTTTATAAATGGTTCTATGGACTCGTGCGTCCGGTTTGAGTACCCTTTTATCCAAATCCGATGAAAACTGCTCGAGTTTGAGCTTTACCCACTATATTGCACTTCCGCCCCGGACCCCCTAATTTGGGTGCATGCTCATGTATGTTCCATCATACCACAAGGTGCAGACTTGACTTCATGGTTTTTGCACTATGTGAGAGGTCCAGGAAATATATCCAGACTCTACTCCATCGTATTATTTGAGTTTATTACCTGGTCATATATTCACATCATGCAATTCATGTATTAGCCATATATTAGGATACCTCCCTGGACTGCCTGATATGGAGCGACCCGGAGTGGTGCTAGTCATTAGCGGAGGTTTTGAAGCAGTGAGAGAAGTGGAGTAGTCTGGTTGCATGACCTCCGTAGGAAGTGGAGCTAGTTTTTGGTTTTTTTCCTTTCTTTTAGAAGGACCGCATTAAAAGTTTAATGTGGTCCTTCCTTTCGTTTACGCGGAATGCATTCCGGGGGGTATCTGCTCATGTACGTAGATACGGGGCAGGGAGCGGCCCAGAGGTTGGACGATCAGCCAGTGATGCGCGTGGAAGCATGGTGAATGTAACAGCGCCGTGTTTTCGATGTGATTGTCTATTGTATGTCGCTGTTTTTGTCGATCGCAATTTCTTTTCGCAGCACACCTTGCAAATGATAGGAAAAGACGCCTCCCGGAGAAGAGGAAAACGGGGCGGGCAAACCCGTAGCCCGATACTCTCCACCTTGCAATGATGGAGACTCGCTATATATTATCCTCCTTTCTTGCCTCTTCTTCGCCACTCTCAATATGCTTATGACTTCCGCGACAAAAGTCAGAAGAATTATATAGATTTGGAGAAATTTTCGAAATTCCGTAAACTATTATTCGATTCGAAGTCTTTTCATGGAAAATTGTTTGCGCACTCACTCTTTCGTTTCGTAACAGCAGGCCCAGATCGAACGTTATCCGAAATCTAGCATCCGATGACTTACCGTTAAGAGAATCGATAGTATGGTGCTGGCACAACACCAGGCACAACACTTTTCGAGAGTGTCATATCTACCAGACTATCCAACAGCCCTTCCAACGGCACCATAACCCGTTTAAGTTTTAAAATAGATTGAAGACCATGCAACTCAATTGGCTAAGCATTGTGTGCTATTCTCGTTCGACTGAGAGAGAGCCGACAAACTGTATGGTAACCACCCTCCAAGCCTGTTGAGAGGTCATGATTGTCGGCGGAATGATGGAGAATAAATAACCACTAAGTACTTATCTAGTATGTAGCCCTCCAGTTAGTCGAGATGATCTTATGGTAACTGACCTTCTCACGCCTGTCGAGAGATTATCCAGTGAAGTGATGGAGATTAACCAACTTGGTAGCCCTCCTGTTTACCGAGATAATCTTGTGGTAACTACCCTTTCGAAGTCTGTCGAGCGACCATAGATCAGCGGAGTAATGAAGGATAAGCATCAAGTTGTACTGACAAACAGTAAAAAAGAGGCATAGTCGATACTCAAAATCTTTTATGAGCATATGCTAGTCTGGTTGGGTACGAGGGGCTTGTGCCAACCAGACTAAGCATATGCCAATCATTTCACCTCCTTCAAAGTCCTCTTCATTACCCAATCAAAGACCTGGACACCCTTGCAGTAATGTCAAGCGAGCTATATAGTTGAATAGCAGAAAAGCTTAATAGCAAGTAAGCTAAACAGCGGTGAGTTGAATAGCAGGCGAGTTGAATAGCAAGCAAACTGAATAGCGGATGAGTTAAACAGTTGAATAGCAAGCGAGCTGAACAGCAGGCGAGTTGAACAGCAGGCGAGTTGAACAGCAGGCGAGTTGAACAGCAGGCGAGTTGAACAGCAGGCGAGTTGAACAGTTTGAATAGCGGGCGAGTTGAATAGTTGAATAAGGGTATGCTGAACAGCAAGCCAGTTGAACAGCAAGCCAGTTGAACAGCAGGCGAGTTGAACAGCCGTCATGTCTTTACTTTCTGCGGCCAGTTCGCACTGGTTGTACCCAGAAAACAAGTCCAGTAATGACAATCCAGAGAACCCTGCCAAATCCTCACTGTATTCTTCTGAAGATGGCGGTAGGCTTGCATTCTTAATAGTAACTACGTTCAGCCTTCCTTGTCTTAGATACGAGAAACCCGGGGTGTGGTACGAGCCACAATATCTTTCCAAGGCCTCAAGTTTCCCTTACGGTCAGAACTCAGCTACTATTATCTGCCAGTCACTGCTCGCTGTGTCAACCCCGCCCACATCAAAAGACTTTGCGTGTGCCTCAATATCGCTACCTTCGATCATTCGCGATGTCCTTCCATTTCCTCTTCGTTGTCGTCAACATGAACTTCCTGCCAATGATCCTTAACCACTTTCGGTTCTCCAGCTCCTCCCGTCTTCAAGAACTTGCCCTTAACCATGACATCTGCTGGTCTAGCCTCATTGCGCTTCCTATCATGGTGAGGTAAAACGTCACTACATTCCCCAGTTCTTCGTAGATGGTAATGTAACAAATTCTAATGTCTCCATTCTCAAGCATTTCTTCTCCCCTTCCAATCGCCGACTTCAGCTTTTGACAATCCTCCCTCTTATGGTATCCACCGTCCGAGTAGTTTCCCCTAATCTTCGGCGGACCTCCCACCGTTGGATACTCCCTTACCTCGCCCCAAATCCTACCTCGGTGTGCCAGCACAGAGTAAAACGTCGCTACATCCCACAATTCATAGTAGATAGTGTCTTAACTTCCAATGCCCCATGCCCCCATTCTCAATCATCAATGTGCATTTCTACCCAATCTTCATACAATTTTGTTCCTAGATTGTTTACTACCCAGTCAGGTGCTCAGGAATTTGTGACTCGGTTAGTAAAAAATCTAAAACTGGATTGTAAGAACCAGCTCATTGGTTGTACCTCTGTTGCTTAAATAGGAAAGTTATAAAGCACGTGATACAAGAATTTGACAGCAAAGAGCAAAAGATGCGATCGCAGCCCGAAATTTTCCGTACATAAAAGATCGGTGACTATCTTAACCAGTCACTTTTTCATTTGTCATCCTCCGTTACTGCAAACAGTAGAACATTCTGCAACAATAGAACATTTGCAAAGCGTACAGAATAACTAGAATTTTGCAAAACGTACAGATTAACAGTTTGAAAGGACAAAGAGCAAAAGGTACTTATTCAGTTTTTCCTTCAGCGTCATTTGTTATCCTCTGTTGCTTTTTTGACAGTTGGTACTCTATATTACCCTATATTCACTAGTCACTGCCCTTCATTGCTTTTCAATAGTATAGCAATTTTTTTTTTTTTTGTCAATAGTATAGCAAAGTGCAGTATACAAGAGATTATTCGAAAATGAAAAGACTAAAGGGGAGGCATTAATCAAGAAGACTCCCTTCATCGTCAGAGGGCCAGTGGCTATGTGTGCCAGACGTTGCTGTTGCTCCTTCGAACCTTTGCTTCTAACGTTTCGGTCAATTTGATATCTGCAATGAGCTGGGAAGAACCCCCAAATCATCGCCTCCTCCTTTATGATATTTAGTTCTGACACCCAAAATGACATTCTGTGAAACTTTTTCTATAACAAAAAACCTTCCATAAGTTAACACTCCTCCAATCTTTACTCTGACCTGGTGGCAAACTCCTACTACTCGCTGTCGCTCTTCATCTGCAGCACCGACTTCCAAGTCAACATGAACATCAATAGGTATGTTCATGGTTGAGAATACTTTCTCCTTTATAATGTTTAGCTCCCAATCGATCAATGCTTCTATCGGCTTATTGTTTTTTTTGTTTTTTTTAAAGTCTATACGTCTATAGAGTCTAAGGCTATGAGACGGCCCCGTTCCCTCATCTTAGAAGACTCGGTACATCCACGGGACAACGGATTGCATGAGCGCCCAGCCTCCCGAACCAAGGAAAACATAACAGAAAACACCCCTTCCTCCCCCGCCACACCCCATACCGGCCCTCCCCTTAAAACAACCACCGCCACGCCCCCTACCGGCCCTCCCAAATATATATGAATCTGCCGCCGCCACGCCCACTCCCGGCCCTCCCCTCCACATAGCCCCCCCGCTCATACCAGGTCCAAGTTGGCGAAGAAGGTCTCCGCCAGATCCACGATGATTTCCTTCCCCCCATCCTTTACCTTTTTTAACCACCGCTTCCGAACGTCCACCTCCTCCCAAGTGCTCCATCGTCTTCCCCTTCCTTCCCCATGCGAGCAGACCAGGGCCACGTGGCTGCCTATTTCAGGCTGCTCACCACATTTCCGGCAGCTGGGGTCAGCAGTATTATCCAATTTTGCGCGCCAGGACTGGAGGTTCCCCTTTTCAGTCCTGCAATGGACGTAGTTGACCCTTGCCTTCCTCCCCCACCTCACTACCCTACCCATACCCGCCCCCGCCACCTTTCTTTCCTCCTCTCGCCTCCTCCTCTATTCTTGTATTAAGCCCCCCTCCGTGATAACAGGGTCCGATGGTTCTACTTCCTCTGCCTCTGTCTTCACCATCTGGTCGGCCTGTTCATTGCCGGGGATCCCGACGTGTGATTTTACCCATCCGAACCTCACCGCCCCAGCCCCCAACCTCACCTGCCTATCTCGGATTTGTCGGATTGTACTAACCAGCTCTGTAGTCCTCGCCTTCCCCCTTCTACCAGCCTTCCTGATTGCGGCGACGGCTGCCTGGGAGTCGGATAGGATGAGCATCTTCCATTCCGGATTTGTCGTTTCCAAAGCTTGTTGTATGCCGACAACCTCCCCATCCCACACCGTGCACACTCGACCCAGCCCAGTATGTCCCTTCACCGTTCCTCCTCCTGAACACTATCCCCCTCCTACCCCTCCTTGTTCGCTCATGCTGCCGTCTGTATACAGTACGGCGGCATTCTCCTTCACCGCTGCTATCTTTCCCACCCACCTGTCTGGCCCTGCGTCCTTTGTCAAACCCAGGTCAACCAGAGGGATGTCCACGACTGGTACTTCCCCCCCCAGACTGATCCTCTCACTACCCTCCTCCTTCAGCCCCCCTGCCTTGCTCCGGATGGCTGTCATAATCGAGGTAAAGCCATCCAACAAGGGGAAGGGTTCTCCAAAGTAATCCCATGGTCTTCTGTCCTCCACATTCCTTCCTCGTCTGCCGTCTCCTAGCCACAGGTCCCCCAGTGCATCAGGATCGCGCATCATCTTAGCTATCAATCTAGCTTGAGCTGCATCTAAAGCCATCCTGGGCGACTCAACTCCTGCAATCTGGCTTACTAGTTCCCTGCGGGAGCCGCGGGTTGCGTTTACGCACTGCTTGAGAGCCTGGTATTGGAGCTCCTCTTCCCAGTCCTTCTGCCCCCTCCACGCAAGCTCCACCCCCTACAGAGCTACCGCTCTGACCATACCGGTGTAGGCTGCCCTCCAACTGACAGCACTCATACCCCAGTTGGAGTTTCCTAGCCCCCTCAGCTGGCCTAGCATTTCCCTCGCCTTCTGTATCCTGCTTCTCCAATGCTCTATGAACGTCAAGCTTTCATCCATGATGAAGCCTACCCACTTCACCCACTTGACGTCCTTATTCTTTTTTCTTCTCTTATTTCTCAGCACCATTTGCTCATGCTTCGAGTCTTCTAGCGGTAGATGGCACTCTTGTGCCACTCTATGGACCGCTTCGTCTGCTCGTTGTAGGACCAAGCTCATATCCGTCTTCGTTACCGTATCCTTACCCCAAATGCAGACATTAAGGTATAGGTCGTCAACATATGAGGGAAGCTCATTGTCGAACGGCACCACTCTCTGGATTTCCCTTTCCATTTTCCTAATAATTGGGGCCATCCATATAAGAAAGATGACCGGGGAGAGCGGTGATCCTTGTGGAGACCTCAGATTAGTCTTTCCCCTGCCCCTAATTACGCCGTCCCATTCAAGCTCGAACTCCCTGGCGCGGAAGAATTCCCTGATCCAGGGGATCCACCTCCTCCGTTCCTCCGACTTTTGTAACTCCCGTATAACGTCCTCTTCCCTCACATTTTGAAACCCCCCCTTTTTGAAACCCCCCCTTCACGTCCCAGAAGGCCCAGGCAACCGCCCCCCCTCGGCTCATTGTCATTGAGGGTCACAGCATATTAGACAGGTGGTAGCATACAACCACACGCGTGCGCGCTACTCGAATCAATCTAATCGCGCCACTCCCCCACGCCGTCTGGATTTTGAGATTCGTGATCGGGATTGGGAAAAAGTAAAAGAAGTTACAAGCTTGTAACCTTCTTTTTCTTTTTCTTCAGCTCCTATCAACGGACCATTCCATTACTGCTTGCTTAAGATCCTGCCATACTCCCGTGTATGTACCAGGAGTATCCAAATCAATGCGGCACTTCTTACAGAGCTTATCCCCCAGATGTATTGGGAACGCTAGGTAAGATAGGAATTACTCACGGTGACTCCTCCTCAAAGCATGGTCCAGAGCCAAGATTGTCGGTGACCGGTGGCAGGATATATGAAAACCCGCACGAGATTTTGCAGAAAGGTTTAAAACTGCAAAGGCCGCCAATACCGCCATAATACTGCAGCAATAACTTTCGGGGAGTAGCGATGTCACACGTCCTGCAGGCAGCTCTGGTATTGGTGGCGTAAACTTAGGTGACTTGTCGGGTGGAATCTCTTCTGTTTATACGGCTCTTTTTAAACTCCCCCTTCCCTGACAGCCTTCGCATCAACCTCCAGTAGTTCATCTCCATCTTGTTTGGGTTCAACATTGGTCATTGAGTAACCGTTCATCATAGCTAACCTTTCTTCAAGCGGAATACCCCCAGCGTATGGTCGCTGTTTCAATTCATTTGCTTGGTTTTAACACTTCAATATTTCAATGTCCCGTCGATCCTCGTTCCATTTCGCCGCAGCTGTAACTCACTGAAAAGTGTTGATTATCTCCTACCATTACTTCAGAATTTTTATCGTAGGTTAGGATGAAGGCTCGATACCGTCGATCCTCGCCCCAGCAGATCACACAGGATTGGTGACCGGTCGGTCCACAAAAAGAACGTCTAAGAGTTATTAACTGTTGCCACCGCACGATGGCGAAGTTAGGAGCCCCGCTCTGTTTGAGCTTCCGGAAGGATATGTTGGAAAGATATGTTTGATGCAGAACAGAAACAACACTACTCCAGAAGGGTGCAAAGCGCGTCAGACAACACCTCCAACCTGGCAAACACCTTAAAAACATTCGAGCGTTTCGATGTCACGTAGTTCGCTTTGTCATGATTTGTACTCGTTCTATTTTGGCGCATGCTTCCTAACAGGCGACACCATAACCTATTATGGATGGATCGAAGCCATGAGTGAAAATCGAAAGTGATTGATAAGTTTAAATAAATAAAAAACCATTAAAACCCTTGATGATAAAAGTTAAATAAATGAAAAAACATTAAAACCATATATGATAAAGTTAAAATAAATGAAAAACCATTTAAAACCATATATGATAAGTTTAAATAAATAACCATTGAAAGGATAGGAGGGTACAAATCGAAATAAAATACAATTATGTATTAAGTCAAAGATAGAAAGGATAAAAAGGGAAACGAATAAGAAGAATAAGTTGAAGGGGTGTGTCTGTCTTGAGTTTCCACAACGAATCGTGGGAACTCAGACCTCGTTATATAGACATACAACTGATAATGCAGGAAGCAATCGAATATTGAAATGTCATGAGTGCGCCAGACCATTGAGTAGTCTCTGCCTTGCAACTGTCATATCAACTATCTTGAAGGCCGCCTTGTGTCGAAGATAGAGAGTAATGGAAGTCCGTTCCGTTATTCGACGGAGGTATAAGACTATGTGCAACTACGTGTAGGCACCCCGAGTGATGATGATGTAGAGCGTGAGATGATGCGTTGATGAGGTATGATGATTTCTTTAGACGCGCACATAATAGGTACTAGCTGTTCGATTGAGCCTTCGACATGATGTATGAAATGACGATAATTTCTTCAGACTCACGTTACTCTGGACACTAGCTATTCGCTTCTTTCGGCATGATGTATTGAGGTGATGATAGTTTCTTTAGACTCACACGCCACTATACTAGCTATTCGGCGATGATGTGTAGTCTGGTGTCAACTAGATTTGATGATGCGTAATGATATATAGAAATTCTCGCAATGGAAAATCTATCACTTTCACATTGGGGCGCCAGCTTGGTCTCGTACGTATCGTCATCTCGCCGTAGCAATAAGCTAGATGCGAATATTGGAAACAAAAAAAAAAAATCCAATTAGAGTCTCATTATGTATTGTACGCATCCCTGCGCTGAGCATCCTACTGGAGAGCAGTTAGCAGGGGGCTCGTATCTGAGGATACCTAGAAAATTGATATCCACCTTGAACGGTGCAAGGCAGTCAAGGTATGGCGTTTTGTATATGGTAGTTGAAAGACAATTACAAGATGTGATGTAATTATTTTTACCATGAAAGACCTGCACACCGATTCTCTACAGGTTATGAGCCTGAAGGGTATTCTAACTTCTTGGGCCTGCTACGAAGTACCTCTCAACTTTGTAAAATTCTTTATTCATCACTTCGTATTCACACTCGAATACCTCAAACCCCTGCCTTACAAAAAACGCAATTGAAGTTCGCCGCACAGCACACAATTCACTGTTACTGGATGAATGCAGTGCAAAAATATGTAGTCCAAAGCAGCGATTGTACGAGAAAGTGTGGAAGCGTATTTGCACCAAGTATTCCACTGGTAAGACTAACCAACATATATGTTCTAGTCCGTTGCGGAATTCGGTCCATTTCAGATGAAGAGCGACAGCGAGTAGTAGGAGTTTGCCACCAGGTCAGAGTAAAGATTGGAGGAGTGTTAACTTATGGGAGGTTTTTTGTTATGGAAAAAGTTTCACAGAATGTCATTTTGGGTGTCAGAACTAAATATCATAAAGGAGGAAGCGATGATTTGGGGGGTCTTCCCAGCTCATTGCAGATATCAAATTGACCGAAACGTTAGAAGCAAGGGTTCGAAGGTTACCTCGCCATGGAAATTTCTATATGCGAGTATTGAAAAAAAAAAAAAAAAAAAAAAAGGGTTCGAAGGAGCAACAGCGTTGAAAAGCAACGAAGGGCAGTGACTAGTGAATATAGGGTTATATAGAGTACCAACTGTCAAAAAAGCAACAGAGGATGACAAATGACGCTGAAGGAAAAACTAAATACCTTTTGCTCTTTGTCCTTTCCACTGTTAATCTGTACGTTTTGTTATTCTGTACGCTTTGCAAATGTTCTAGTTATTCTGTACGCTTTGCAAATGTTCTATTGTTGCAGAATGTTCTACTGTTTGCAGTAACGGAGTGGTTAAGATAGTCACCGATCTTTGATGTACGGAAAATTTCGGGCTGCGATCGCAGCTTTTGCTCTTTGCTGTCAAATTGTTGTATCATGTGCTTTATAACTTTCCTATTGAAGCAACAGAGGTTGACACAACCAATGAGCTGGTTCTTACAATCCAGTTTTAGATTTTTTACTAACCGAGTCACAAATTCCTGAGCACCTGACTCGGTAGTAAACAATCTAGGAACAAGATTGTATGAAGATTGGGTAGAAGTGCACATTGATGATTGAGAATGGGGGCATGGGGCATTGGAAGTTAAGACACTATCTACTATGAATTGTGGGATGTAGCGACGTTTTTACTCTGTGCTGGCACACCGAGATAGGATTTGGGGCGAGGGAGTATCCAACGGTGAGAGGTCCGCCGAAGATTAGGGAATACTACTCGGACGGTGGATACCATAAGAGGGAGGATTGTCAAAAGCTGAAGTCGGCGATTGGAAGGGGAGAAGAAATGCTTGAGAATGGAGACATTAGAATTTGTTACATTACCATCTACGAAGAACTGGGGAATGTAGTGACGTTTTACCTCACCATGATAGGAAGCGCAATGAGGCTAGACCAGCAGATGTCATGGTTAAGGGCAAGTTCTTGAAGACGGGAGGAGCTGGAGAACCGAAAGTGGTTAAGGATCATTGGCAGGAAGTTCATGTTGACGACAACGAAGAGGAAATGGAAGGACATCGCGAATGATCGAAGGTAGCGATATTGAGGCACACGCAAAGTCTTTTGATGTGGGCGGGGTTGACACAGCGAGCAGTGACTGGCAGATAATAGTAGCTGAGTTCTGACCGTAAGGGAAACTTGAGGCCTTGGAAAGATATTGTGGCTCGTACCACACCCCGGGTTTCTCGTATCTAAGACAAGGAAGGCTGAACGTAGTTACTATTAAGAATGCAAGCCTACCGCCATCTTCAGAAGAATACAGTGAGGATTTGGCAGGATTCCCTGGGTTGTCTTTACTGGACTTGTTTTCTGGGTACAACCAGTGCGAACTGGCCGTAGAAAGTAAAGACATGACGGCTGTTCAGCTTACCCTTATTCAACTATTCAACTCGCCCGCTATTCAAACTGTTCAACTCGCCTGCTCAGCTCGCTTGCTATTCAACTGTTTAACTCATCCGCTATTCAATTTGCTTGCTATTCAACTCGCCTGCTATTCAACTCACCTGCTATTTAGCTTACTTGCTATTAAGCTTGTCTGCTATTCAACTATTTAGCTCGCTTGACATTACTGCAAGGGTGTCCAGGTCTTTGATTGGGTAATGAAGAAGACTTTGAAGGAGATGAAATGATTGGCATATGCTTAGTCTGGTTGGCACAAGCCCCTCGTACCCAACCAGACTAGCATATGCTCATAAAAGATTTTGAGAATCGACTATGCCTCTTTTTTACTGTTTGTCAGTACAACTTGATGCTTATCCTTCATTACTCCGCCGATCTATGTCGCTCGACAGACTTCAGGAGGGTAGTTACCACAAGATTATCTCGGTAAACAGGAGGGCTACCAAGTTGGTTAATCTCCATCACTTCACTGGATAATCTCTCGACAGGCGTGAGAAGGTCAGTTACCATAAGATCATCTCGACTAACCGGAGGGCTACATACTAAGTACTTAGTGGTTATTTATTCTCCATCATTCCGCCGACAATCATGACCTCTCGACAGGCTTGGAGGGTGGTTACCATACAGTTTGTCGGCTCGCTCTGAGGAGAACGAGAATAGCACACAATGCTTAGCCAATTGAGTTGCATGGTCTTGAATCCATGTTAAAAATTAAACGGGTTATGGTGCCGTTGGAAGGGCTGTTGGATAGTCTGGTTGATATAACACTCTCGAAAAGTGTTGTGCCTGGTGTTGTGCCAGCACCATACTATCGATTCTCTTAACGGGAAGTCATCGGATGCTAGATTTCGGATAACGTTCGATCTGGGCCTGCTGTTACGAAACGAAAAAGCGAGTGCGCAAACAATTTTTCATGAAAAGACTTCGAATCGAATAATAGTTTACGGAATTTTGAAAATTTCTCCAAATCTATATAATTCTTCTGACTTTTGTCGCGGAAGTCATAAGCATGTTGAGAGTGGCGAAGAAGAGGCAAGGGAGGAGGATAATATATAGCGAGTCTCCCATCATTGCAAGGTGGAGAGTATCGGGCTGCGGGTTTGCCCGCCCCGTTTTCCTCTTCTCCGGGAGGCGTCTTTTCCTATCATTTGCAAGGTGTGCTGCGAAAAGAAATTGTGATCGACAAAAACAGCGACATACAATAGACAATCACATCGAAAACACGGCGCTGTTACATCCACCATGTTTCCACGCGCATCACTGGCTGATCGTCCAACCTCTGGGCCGCTCCCTGCCCCGTATCTACGTACATGAGCAGATACCCCCCGGAATGCATTCCGCGTAAACGAAAGGAAGGACCGCATTAAACTTTAAATGAAAAGAAAAAAAACCAAAACCTAGCTCCACTTCTCTCACTGCTTCAAAACCTCCGCTAATGACTAGCACACACTCCGGGTCGCTCAATATCTTCTCTCACTAGCGCCCCTTGCCGTCCGCTACCCCCGGATACCCTAAAAGATGTGCTGCTTTTAGGGCAGGAGAGAGCGGGGGAGGCAATTCGGGTTCCTTACCCAACGTTAGACTACTGACGATAGTAAGGTGATTGAATGGCAGGAAGAATGGGTCAGAAAGGCCCTACTAGCAAAGGAATCCAATATACTGAAGATGGAGCTGGAGGCTAGAGCTCAGAGTTTTACCCTGGAGCGCCTACATTCCAAAATTGCAATTCGTGAGTGCAAGGCTCCTCCCTTGCCTCCTCCTCTACTTATTCCGCCCGATGAAAGAACAGTGACTATGAATGGCTATCCTTTGACATTTAACCGAACAGAGATTCCGCGCTGCCTCTTTCGTGAGATTCAGGGGTTGCTACTGGCACCGAAGCTATTTAGTAAGGGAAGGCGGCAATGGAGGACAACTTGGAGGATGAGATTGACCCATTGCAAGCTTATAGTGAAGAATATTGGCTAGGAGGATTATGATGTCTCTAGGTCAATTACGAGGGGCTAGTAGTCGACATGCCTCTTGGCCAATTGCGAGGTGTAGAGTATTGGGCTGAGAGAAAGAGGTCACCCAATTGCAGTCCCCGTCTGCGGATTGAGCGTGCTTAAGAAACAATGGTCAAGGAAACTGGACAATCGCTGGCTGGGCCCTTACAGGATTATGGAACTGAGAAGGGATAGAGGGACGTACTATTTGGACATACTATTTGGAATACTATTTGGACATACTATTTGGAAGAAGCGGATGGAACAAAGTTGAAGTTACCATAGCCGAGAGAAAGGTTAAAGAGGTTCTATCTAAGGACGGGAGTGGAGATGGAGTATTGGGCTAGGAGGAGGAGTCCGGTGGAGGAGAGTATTGGGCTTGATAATTATTCTCCTATTGATATTAATTCGATGCTGATTGGAGTTGGATCAGAACATGAAGTGAGGTAGCCGCTGGTGCCGGTAGGGAGCGGCCCAGGGGCTGGACAATCTCTCACGCCCGCCTTGGGAATCATGCGTTTCCTCGCTATAAGCGAGCTGCTTCAATGCGAGTAATGATTTACTCCCAAAAGGAAGGCAGCGCGTGCTAAGGGTATGCCACCAAGTGAGGGTAAAAATTTGGACTCTAAAAGAGTCTCTCAAAATGGATTCTAAGACGGTTCCAAGAGAGATCAGCAAGGCTGAAGCAGGATAATCGTGATGATGGGAGCTGTTAAACCACCATTATCGGTGTGAACAGGAGTGAAGAGGTGGGGAGAGTATATTGGGCTAAGAGAACAAAGTTCAATCCATTGCTATCCACCTTTCTGAAAGCTCAGCTGGCACTCTCAACTTACCGTTCGGGATATTCTTTCACTTAATTCTCCTCCTGTGGTAACAACCCACCAACCCAACCGTTTTAGAGTCTTTGTTCATACGCTGTTACACTGTCCAAGACCTCTAGGAAACGTGCTGCATCGGATGGCATCCGACCAACGAGGCCTTGTGTCTAATAGAAAATTCTCGATTCTTCTTCTTGTGATGAAAAGGATATTGCTTGTCGTCGTCTTGGGAGTATGGGTTGCGAATTGGGGACTGGTGGATCTAGATGTTGGACGTGAGGAACCTGATGTGGATGGAAAGTGCTTCGATCCAGCGAGTGGATTATGTTTCAGGGATGTGCAGTGCACATGTATGTGAACTACCGGGGAAAAGGACTATATATATGTAGCTGTTGTACAGGAGCACCTCGCAAATCTGCAATTTTTGGGCCCTTTCTATACGATTCTTGGCAAAATATGCCTTGTTCTCCAGCCTGCCCTTCCGGAGATTTTCTTTTAGCTTCCTCAATATCTTCTTTCCTCCTCTGTAGCTGTCTTGCTCTTGCTGCTAGTAGCTCTTCGCGAGATTTAACCTTATTCCAACTAATTATAGCCCAACTAATCGCTGAAAGTTCCACTAGCAATACACAATCCTGTCCATAAACAGACTATGTGGGGCGAATATATACCCAAGCAGATGTTTAAAAAAAAATTGAAACTTTCAGGTCTAGGAGTAGGAGAAAAGGGAGTAACTTGAAAAAAAATTTGATATCAGTTTTTTCGGATTTCTCAAACACTGGTGACGGCGCCGTTGGAGGTCTTGCTTACTCCATGAAATCGGTTCTCAGGATGGATACAAAGTTACTGTATTAAGCTCTGATTGTAGCGCAAACCCCTCGTGTATTAAGATATCTATATTATTATCCACGAGATCGGTGTCCTCGCTGACAATTCCCAAAGGAATTTGTGTCTTAAAATCTTGAGTCAGTCTTATTCTTTAAGTACGTTATATTTTTCCAATTTCGTATTTATTATCAGTTAGCCTTAATACTTTTCAACTACAGGTTTTGCTCATGGTTTCTACAGACCCTGTCTCTCCACTAAATGTTAAAAATTTTGTAAATTTTCTAGATTGATGGATAGAGGGTGTGGCATCTCTGAAAAATTATAAATTCTTCCATCAATTTTTGGTGTTGGCGTGTGCCTCTTTTAAGTACTTACTTTTCTATTTTTGCCTCTTAAAGAGAAGCGTTTCAAACCCAACAGCAGGGGTATGCCTGGCAACCTTACCTATTATAGTATCGTAGCAGTACGAATATCAGATAAGCTATACCCAATACAAGTGAGCGGGTTTCACATAGCTAAACTAAATGCAAACACAAAGAATAGGAATGGTATATAGTCTGGTGGGCACCTCGTAGAGATGTTTATCGAGTGTATATAGTAGATACTGTATTATCACCATACGAATCCAAGATGTCAGAAGCTATGATGCCAGTTTCCACAGATGTGCTGCCTTTTTGTTTGAGCTCAGTAAACCAGGTATTATATATGCATGCACAAGTTTATTGAAATATAGTCGACCATATATAAACTCGGTTTATACAACACTTCCAAGAGCTACTTCTATACAACACTTCCAAGACTCAGTATGTACAGCACTTCCAAGAGCTACTTCAATGTAATGGAATGTTGATTACTAAAGGTCTCTTGGCCTGTAGTTACAATTAAGTGCCTTGATGAGCATATCTTATATGAGGTAGGGAATCTCTTAGTGTTAAAAAATGGAATAATTTTCGGCCAAACTATTAAAATTCCCTGCCTGGAGAACATTATTTTGCAGAGTATAGTATGGAGGTTATGAGACTATAGGCACTCCATACTATATTCTACAAATAACCAGTCTCAGTATTCGGCTATAAGTGTATGTTGAGCAGTTGCAATAGCAGCTCTATACAATATATAAGTCAATGGTCTATTGCAACTGCTCAACTAGGATGGGTTCATCATGTATAGGCAGTGTTAGGTAGGTTGACGAGTTTGCGTACCATAGATATTGCAAGCAGAAATCGCCCACAAGAGTTGTAGATATCATGAGTCCTATTCTCTTTGTTTGCATTTCGTTTTGTCCGATACTAGGTACCCATTCAGCTGCCATAAGTTGCCAAAGCACCGCCGACTTCAAATTCTCACTCCGACCTGCAGTGCATATGTTATGTACTCCGATCCGATAGCATATGCACTGCAGGTCGGAGTGATAGCTTGAGGTCGGCAGGTGCTTATAGCGTTAACCCGTGACTCGTCTTAAACTATGTATCTCATCATCACCCTTCAGTGAGAATACGAATATTCTTACATGGTAGCAACACTCTTCGATCAGGCCAGCAAACATTATTACGCTTTCGTTTGGTTGCCTGGCTTGCGGATAAAGATGAAGACCAGTCGTGGGAGATTCATCATCAGCAGGCCAGCCAACCGATCTCCCTGCATTTCTCAAGATCACGCCGCGCATCTTAAAGGAACAACCAATTGTCAACGCTGGCTGTTGGTTGGATTGTCTAGTTATATCATCGACAGCTGCAACGAAGAACTCCGGCTAAAGATTGTTCTCGTGCCCAGGCTAATTGATGACCGAAAATACACCATCATAGAGCACATCCATGACGTTACTCAGAGCGATACATGGAAGGCTTACCTAATAATCAACTTTAATCAACCATGCATATATTGCAAATCGAAAGGATAACAAGGAACATCCCACGACAAGAAGTACTGCTCATGTACATTACTGAGACCTCTGCTAACACCCATCGGGTTTATTACTTCTCCAGCTAATGGATGGATAAGTTGTATATTCGATGAATAGAGATCACTAGCTAGGATAACCTTGCCCTAGTATACATATAACCCTTACAATACCATCATTCTAGTATTCTGTCATAGCAGCATTCCGTCAGGTTTATTAATGTCATACGATCCACTCTATTCTATCCACTCACTCTATCTATCCACTCTATCAACTCTATCTATCCACCACTACAAGATTACAACATCGCAATTCAACCATAGCGAGAAGCATTTCGAACAGGACCCTGATATATTCGACACACTAGGGGCTGTCACCACACATGGCATGATCTTCAAAAATGTGCTACAACTTCCCTCCCAAATTATTAAGCATTAGTGCAATCAAGAAATACGCTGCATTCTCAAGGAGGACAACATCTCCTCCATGTGTTACCCTCAACCCACCCCCACGGCAACCCCTCTCCGTGTACTAGGTCCTAACAGGTATCTTTAGGCGTGTTATTAATTGAGCATTGTCCGGATGACCTAGAACTATATTTCCGTGCTAGTGACGTTGGCATGATTATGTTACATATCGCTGACTTTCGTTACGCTGCCTCAAATCTGTGACTCTCACAGGGTAAGACCAAACAAGCAGGAAGCAATCGAGCTAGAATCCTTTCAAGCATGGGTTGGCAAACTGCTATTCATGGCACGAGTGTAGCGACTGATTTCTGTCGGAATATGCGTTCAGTGGCTATGCAACTATGCTTCCAAGCCCATGCATTCGCATTTTGATCAACTGCGCGCAGAAACGCTGTTTCCTATCGAGATATCCCTGAAATAGTATGCGAAAGAGTCACTCTATCAGCCCTTCTCCTATACGCACACAGGAGAACAGAGTGTGGATGACGAGACCATCTCTGACATACTTGTCATGACAGGGCAGTCACGGGTTGGGCATACAGTAAATAGAACGTCACAACCCTCTGATGTACTGAGGTGGAGAAGGTCCTCACGTTCTTTGATCAACCTGTCACTCTACATGTATGGACAGACCAATCGAAGGACAGCCACACTCTCTCACAATCCTGATTTTCAAAAGCGCAAACACATCAGACGCAGGCATCACTTTGTGCGAGAATGCGTGGCAGAAGGGAGGTATCACGATGTTTTGGGTAGGTATTTGCAGTACTTGCATGCTAACCAAGCCAGTATTAGGGTCGAGCCTCGGGCTACAGCACTAAAGGAGCTTGTTGGAATCGCGCATCGGGGACCAGGACCAGATGGACGAATGAAGAACTAGATTAGGCGAGCAAATTATTTAGAGCTCAAGCCAGCAAGGCGTTTAAAGTCAGGAAGAGCGATATTGTGGCTAGGGAGTGCATGGACTGGTTTCATGGGAATGCATGACTGGTAGAATGACCAGGAGGGCGTGCTGGAATGTCGTGTCGTGATCCTACAGCTGGATATGCAGGCCGGATGAATGGTATGACCGCCGAGCATATGGATTAAGGTGGAAAATGGATCATCAGATGACGGTGCTAGAAGCATATAGGTATAGGGTGCTTATTCTCCTAACTAGTTTTATCTCAACCATTAACGAATATCCTTCTCTCTCCATCTACGGATAATTTGACCCTTCAGTTCGACTACGAATATGCTGACAGAATGATGAACACGAGCGGCCCCATCAATGTTTCCAACTTCGCATTCTTTGGGCGGCTTGATGCGCAGTAGGTATGGGGAGGTCAACCAAACGCAATGGTTATCGCTCGTGGGCAAAGACAGCCATGCAGCCAGCAATGATTCTGTCCTCAACGCTCATCCAAAGCCGGGGCTTGCGCTTTGTATAATAACCGTGGTAGTCAGATGATGACGATACTACCTAGCCTGCTACATGCTACAAATGGGCTGCTCAATAACCTCCCGCTTGAGCAGTTATAGAATTAGGTTACTGACAGCACGCGCCTAAGGTTACAGCATGTACTGTAGATAAGTACCTATTGGTTACGCCCGGATGAGTTGAGCAGATGAACGCCGCTGCTCACATTGTGAGGTTGGCCCGAGCCGAGGGTAAGGAAGGATGCGTATTTGGGAAGGATGCGGCTCCTCAGGGAGGAAGATTAGTCTTGTTGCTCAGGGTGAAGGCTTGGGATGTGGGCAGGGCGGAGAGCCCACTGTGTGGTCTGTGTGAGGAGGGGATAACGCAGAATGCGGCACATCTACTGAGCTGCTCTGGCGTGGCGGATGGGAAGGGACGCAGTTGGGAGCAGATATGGGAAGACCCGGAGTGGTGTGAGAAGCTGGCGGAGGTCGTGAGGGGGTGATCTCTTAGACCTTTTTCCTTTTGTGGATTGTGAATATTCGGCTGGGGGGTATCTGGTCATGTACGTAGATACGGGGCAGGGAGCGGCCCTGGGGGGATGCGCTGCCTCGCCATAAGCGAGATGCTTCAATGCGAGTACTCATTTACCAAAAAAAAAAAAAAAAAAAAAAGGCTTAGGATAGATTTCCACGAGCACGATGCGCAGAGCTACAGGCAGAAACGCAGAACCGCAGTGCCATAGCCAGACTCTAGCGCAACACAATAGACCGTTACCGTAGCCCCTGCTGAGTCATACCGATGTTGAGGCAGATTGTTTACCCTGAAGAGCCTGGTGTAGGGACTGCCGAAAAATCTAAAAAAAGGGGTCGGATGTGGTAAGGCCACCTACAGTGCGGCTGGTTAGGAGACAGGAAGAGCAGGAGCTTTGAAGAAGCATACGAAGATTCAGATTAGTGCAGGGCGGGTTTGGTAGTAGAAACGAGTGAAGATACTCCCGTTATATCATTATGTTCATTAAATCCATACACATGGGTATAGCTATCTAATTCTATCCCCCTGCACCAACGCCAGAGTGAAACCAGCCCAATATCAAAAAATCAACATAAAACAAATAGCTAATCATAGGAGTTCAAAATTTTCATCTCCAGCCTATTATTTTTTAGCCATCTGCTGCCACAAAAATCCCATGTATCATTAATATACTCGCTCCATGGTCACCCAAACCGCCTAACCAACCAACCCTACAAAGCCCTTATGCTCTCTCTATCCTATTCCGGAGGCAATGGCATAAATGATTCGAAGGGTTCGGCAAACTCATCCCAACCCCCTCCTACTACTTCCCTGCCTTCCCACTCCCCTACAACTTCCCCTCCCCTTCACTACTCTTTCAGAATCACCCCTCCGCGCTCCCTCAGCACGTGCACCTCCCTCACCTTCCCCCTCAACCCCCACCTCCGCTTCAACCCCCTCATTCAACAACCCCAATGCGACCAACCCCCTTCTCATACGGTCCCTCTCCCTAACCGGATCCATCATCTCCTCCCCCGTTCTTTCCACCTCCCCGGCCCCAACTCCCACCCCCGTAGCACTAGCCACACTCCTCAAACTCACTCTTCCCCTCCCTGAACCTAGCGCCTCACCCGGTACAACCACCATCCCCTGCGCATCGGAACCTGAGCTTGGTCTAGAACTCCAAAGACGTAAGGATGCTCCTGGCTGTGATGCTGAGGAGCTTCCGCTTGCGGTCGATGATTGTCGCTGGTGGCCACCGCGGTATTGGCCTGATGGGGTTCGCGTTCTGCGCGCAACGATGGTAGAGGATGGAATCCCTAACACATCCCTAGCTGCGGGAGAGAGAACAAAGCTTTGCGCGCTTGGTGATGAGGGTGGTGATGGGAGCGTTGGGAAGGGCTGTGCTGAGTGTACGTTTACCGGTGGAAGTATTCGCTTGGAGTTTGTCGGAGGTGGAACAAGTGCTCCACCGGGTGCGGAAGAAGATGATACTGATCGAGCCGTACTAATAGGGAGGGAAATATTCGACCAAGAAAACTTTCCCCGCCCTTGCTTGGCCAACTCATCCGATCCTCCTCGCCGTCCATGTCTATTACCCCAACTTGAAAAAATCGGCCGAGTTTGTGATACTGATGCATATGACGATTGTGGCAATGGAGCGGGTGGAAGCCGAGGTAGAGGTTGCGATATTTCCACCTGGGAAGCGTCCACGGGTCCACCACTATCCAAACGCTCTGCATTCCGTGAGTTTCGTCGACCAGGAATTGGTGAATTGTGAGGTGGAGGTGCAGGAGAAGGTGGATGTCGAGGTGCAGGAGAAGGTGGATGTGCACCCTGGGGTGGAGATCTAGTGCTTGTTGCTGGCCCCAGGTCCTTTTGGGATGCGGGAGTAGCTGCGATACCCCTCGCAGTAAGGCATGAACACTCCTCAAGCCAATTCCTAGTGCAATATTTGCACGGATATATGTACCCAATCACGGAATTCTGCCGAATACTCGAGTCCTGGTTGTGTGAAGCTGGCACAGCGGAACTGGAGACCGCAGCTTCCCGTGAGACCCTTTTTAAATTCCCCATCCCTTTCCCTTTGTGGTTTGAACGATTGGTAGTCGCTGATATTTTCTTACCTGTTTCAAGCCCCGCTTCTAGACCACCTCCTTGTGTGTCTTCTCCAAGTTCACCCACGGCAGAGAGCATCCTATTATTGCAACCGTCGTTTTCATCTCGCGGTCGGGTTGCTGTAATCGGCGGAGAAAAGTTCACAAGTGAGTTATCACCAAGTTCCGGATAGAACAGCGCGCTCGTTTGTGGTAGCGGTGATGATATAGCAGTCGCTCCAAAAATTCCTCGAACATTTCTTAGAGAGCGACGAGCGCGTAGCGTTCTTGACGGAGTGCGAGGTGGCGATGAGGGAATAAGAGACGCTTGTCTTTGCCCCATTGGCTGTGCTGAAACGACACTGCTGGTTGAGTGTCGAGAAAAGGAAGAAGGGGAATTGGGAGCCAGAGCCAGCGACGGAGCTTTTCCCTTTTGACGGCTCTGGAATATCTTCTGAACTCGAGATAAACCCCATGACGCCGGCCAAAGCTTGTGGCTACGAACTGACGGTGGTGTTGGTTCCCTGACGTTTTCAACCATTCCCCGAGGTGCACGTATTGCATGCACTGTGGTCGTACTTCCACCTTCGCTTCCGCGGATTTCTCTGACATTATCTCCATGTGTCCTCTGAACTGCGGATAATGGCGAAGGTGCAGCTCTGCCCGGTGAAAATGGAACTTCCAGTAAGGCGGGGGACAATACAGACACACTATGTGTTGGACTTGGTGCGGCGACAAGGGGAAACATAAATGGATCTGATACCGCTGCCTTTCGACGAGGTGAGTTTGGAGCTATAGGAATAGAGCCTGCTCCACCACTGCTGCCACCAGCCGTTGATAATGAGATTCGTGAGGAGCCAGCCAGAGATGGTGCCTCGGCATGCAGTTGACCATGTGGAAGGGACACGGAAGAAGTAGTGCCGCTCAGCCATGATGTCCGGTGGCCAGCATGTGCCACCACAGAGGTAGAAGGGGGATACGACGGGGAACCATGGTTGCTACTTCTCTTAGATGAAAAAGGCCCTAAATTTATCCGTGGGTTGGACCCCTTCTGGTGCAATGATGAGCGGATAGGAATCCTTGGAGGTGGTTCCAATGGTGGCAGGAGCTGGGATAGGGCATTGGATAAAGCAGCCTCTGCTTCATAATTTGATGGGGCAAGGGAAAGCGACACACAACTGGCTCCTTCTCTCATGGGTGCTGCTAGAGCAGCTGAATCGGCCGTATGCGACCCCATGCTCCAGGGGATATCGTTTCGAGATATATGTCTGATATGGCGACCAAAATATTGGATTCTGACTACAACACTCTGAAATCAGTCTTCGACTCATCAAGCAACACATGGTTTCCATCTGCTTAGTACATTGCATATTCTTTCTTCATTTTCATTTCCCAAATATCAATTTGTACGTAGCAGGCCCATGTGCTTAGTAGGCTCCTTTTGTGCGGAACAATAGCATGTGAAGTAAGGAACAAGCTGGTATCGTAGATATTTAATATATTTCTCGAGCGATAACTCATGAAATTCATACACGTATCGTACGTATTGCGAAGTAAATTGAGAACCTCTGCGGTTTTAAATAGCCGAACGAGATTGTGGTACATACCTCCCCTTCCTGTTTTATTCTTTTCCAACCAATGCTCGCTCTGTAATGCAAGGCGGGTAAAAGCTGTCGCTCGGTACCATACGGGGGTGCACAAGAAAATGTGGGAATGAGCAAGAAAAAGAGGTCCTTTCCAATAGATAGATCCCTGACTTCCTATATATGAAGTACGTTCTGCTAGGATCTTGTGTATCAAGCGCGGTTATCTCTAATGTTGCCAAACAGTCAAGACGGGATCTTCTTATAAACATTAGCAAAAGGGACAGGTACTTACGGCAGATCAGCCGAAGTCAACACAAGACTGTATGTACTGTGCAACTGACTACACTACACATTGTATGCTCTCGTAGGACATTATACTACTCTAGCAAGACCCGCAATTCGTGCAGAGATATGGTGCAGTCATTGCGATTGTACAATTGAAAATTCTGCAAAGTGAAGAAAAGCAAAAGTTGAAGGTAAAAGTAAATGCAGATTTCTAGATCGGAAGTATCGGGAGTAGGTATATTGAAAAAATACTTTCCTGGGAAATTGAGACACCAAGACCGTTTTCAATCCGGATCTTTCAGCAGGTGCAGATTTGTATATCTACATATACAATGTTCCAGCTAAGCCGAGCGCGTGGAATATTGGATGATGTGGCCAGCAAGTAATTTCCAGAACCATGAGCTATTTGTATCGTTTACCTACCTTGTACTTCAATTGCCGAGAATTGTGAATTGTATTGTTCTGAATTGTATTGCTTCAAAGAATCTAGGGAGATGGAAATTCAATTTTTTCGATGTCGATGAAAACGTTAAACGTTAATCAATCTGAGTCGTCAGTCCGCCGCAGGTGACGACAGTGACTTGAAATAAGAACCTCTGGGCCCCAAATATACACCACCATCAGCAGGGAAACCTGAACCTTGAGTAACGCAACACACAGAACCCAGTGTCATCGCGTGTCTCACTTTGATTCTGTTTGAGTACGTATGCCTACTTCAGCTATGATTTGACGAGACCCCGTAGGCACCCTGCCTCCACTAGAGATCCGATTAGGTGTTGTTGCATGATCATTTCGCCTTATGCATGCACATTCCCGAAGCTGTAATTTCACAAATTCATTAGAGGGCATCATACGAAAATGAGGGGTCATCATCATACCGTTCTCGTAGGAATACCCAGGCTTGTATTTTTTTTCCGCGGGAATTCTTGGCGTTGACCTTTCTAAGGCGACCCCAGAAAGACTAGGTGGATTTCAGGACCCATGCCGGCTTCTGGCCGGGTGGGCGCGGGGTATGTGTACCTAATTCGGTCCCTAGACGAAGCTTAGCATGCGCCTCGAAGCTGACAGTTCATGCTGCCGAGCTGCACATCGCAAATCTGTGCCAGCCTGGCAACAGAGATACCTGCTTGCTGCTCCATATATAGCAGTGATGCTCCCGAGACCACTGGCACCGATGCATATACGAGGCGTTGGTGATCAACCTTAAGCTTGCGTGAGGGTGTTCCCAGTCCGGGCCTGTAGAGCATACCTGCTGTGCCGAAGAGAAGGCTTCAGCCTGGGTACACAAGCTCCCGACATCGACGGAGCGTTGGAGAAGAAGGCCGGTGCCGAGCCGTTGCCGGATAGATTAAGCGCTTCAGAATGGCGAATGCGAAGCCACTAGTCCGCTTGGGACTCCCTCACTGTCCGCGAAGGGTAGTGACTGCCCCAATAGGCAAGGCCCCCGCCGCTCCTCATCTAGTCTAATTACCTCTCATTAAAGCCCGCGACTGGCATAATAATAATGAAAACCAGTGCCCTCCTAATAATAACCCCAGACCCCTGCTGGACATGCTCTCGTTCCAGTTAGGCGTCGCGCCCAGCAGAGTACTGTCGCGCCCAGAGCTGTGGGCGGCCCCCACGATGTCTGGGCCAGCCGCGGCATACCCAGTACTTTGCATGCACTCTGACAGCCTCCGAACTCATCTCCCATTTCCCTCTCCCTTCCGTATCCCAGCATCGCCTCCGCAGACGAAATGTTTGCTGAAAAGAAGGATCAATTAACCAACGACGCTCTAGCAACTGCCTATACCATGCTCCATGCAGATCTAGGCGTGGGAGGAAAGCCAGGCTGCATTGGTTGGAGGAGGGAATAACAGTGCGACAGGGGGATTTTATTCCATAATTTCATGAAAGGGAGCAGGGGAATGGGACATTCCATAGATTTTGCAAAGATATGGGTATCCTATGCATGCTGTCACGCACACTACTGAATCCCCCGGCGAAGACCTTGGAAAGAACATCGTCACCCGTCATCTACGAAGCCTAAAACCGTAGAAACCCTCCGATTTGCCTGAGTGTCAAAAACAGCTCTGGGGGTAGTCTGGGGGATATTGTGATTCTTTGGGCACTATAGGCACTAGCGCGGGATCCAGAAGGCAAAGAGTTAGTGCCCTCTTTGCCTTCTGTGGACGGGGATGCCAATTTACCAGTGTTTCGGGTGGGACGTGACCTCGTACCCAAATCCAGTCACGAGACTACCCAAACCGAGATCTCCCGAGCAGCTGGTCATTAGCGAGTCAGCCAACGATTTGAAAAAGAAACCAATTGGACTTTCGAGCTTGGAATCGAAAAAATAAAGCTCTATCGGGAATTGACCTGGATGTAGGCAAAGGATGTGAATCGACTGATTGACCCCTTCATGTTAAGGGTGTTCTGGGCTGGGAGAATATAACGATTCCATTCCTAACAAACCCGGACCTCGGATTGAGCTTTGTTTATGTTAATCATCTAGCTTCACCTTTTCTCCATAATATACCCAAACTCACTAACAGAGAGTGGTCCATGGCTATTTCCCAACAGACAGCGGAAGCAAAGCGGGAAAACCCGATTGCTTCACTATAACATTCCATACGTCAGCACAGGGAGTTGGAGTTTTCTAGCGTCATACGCATATCCTCTATGAATATTATTCCGGTGAATGAGAGGGGGCATGCCAACTGTTGATAATTCATTCTAGTTACTAGTATAGTTTTTGAGGTTCCTACTATTCCTCCTATACATAGCGGGAGTGAGTCGTCGATACTGTCTTCTGAGTGGAGATGTGCCTCCTTCTAAGGAGCTTAATTGGGCCTCTATAGGGAAGCCTAACAGGTTTCGACCTGTAATTGGAGGTGGCGAACTGGAGTTTCTTGCTTCCTTGATTGCGGGTTTATGTGATTTTGTGATAATAGTGGCGGAATGTTGATTTCGGAGTTCTAACCCATCACAATGTTTGAATACCAAACTACCTTGAGTAGTTACATGCATAGGTGACAATGATATTGAAACATATTGGCAAGGTACTTGCCGCACCGATGATATCGAATAAAAATCCCGAATCCTGCTCCACCAAGTATCGCGCTCGGTATATTGCCACCCCGAAAAGAACCGGAGAGCAGATGAGGTAGAGTTTGAGTTCAGGGTAACGTGCTAGGACGAAGTATAAGAGCTAAGACAACGACATGTAGCCTCGTACACGAGCCATACCCATAGAACCAAACCTCTCTACGAGAGGCCTGCCGCCAGGCTAAACCAAGCCTAGATACACGCACCTCACACTACCTGAACATGAATACCAACATCGACCAGACTAGCCGGACATATGCAGACTACGAGACAATTGCATATGACACCGATGTCAGTAACTGGTCATCCCATCGTCTTTGGGATGTACATCTTTCACATATGGCAGTCTCTCCTTCGCGTGGTACATACAGCGAGCGGCCAGAAAAAAAGGCTCCAGGAAGGCTTGAGTGCCCACCAGGAAAGGGAGCAGTACCTGTAAACCTCGGCACCAGGAACACGCACCTCTCATGCGGTTTGCTTGACAAACCACCCCACAGCCGTCATATCGATAACCAACTGTCAGCTTTTTTTTTTTTTTTTTTTGTGTATATTGGGGTATTATGGCAGCTGGCTCCTGACCATCTTGCCAGAGCATGGCTATGCTTTCAGACCATTCAGACTACTTGACGAGGAATTCGAAACAGAAATGGCAGAAAAGCAGTAAAGTCTGCCTTTGACCATATCATACACCTCCCCGCAAATGGGAAGTTTTCGAGATACTTGCCAGGTACAACAAACGCCGTCTTCTAGGAACGAGGGAGAAGCACAAAGAATTCCAATTCCTGGAAAAAAAAAGTACTGCCCTTCGTATGTGACTGGCGGCAGCTCTAGGGACCGGCTTGTAAGATGGGAAGTTGAAGAATGTGAAAAAAGGTGAATGGTGAAGTCCCTATATTCAGGGTGGCTCGTTCGGGGAGAAAAACTAGAGGCACAGCTACAGATTTAAGAGACCCTAGCATAGGAATACGGCCTTCTGAAGGAATATGGCCATGTCTTTCGAAGTTGACAGGCAATGTCTAGGTTCCAGATGGTGTTCACGACTGGGCAATTTTGATGTTAGATGGGAATCCTTATGTTTATGGGGTCAGGGATGGAATAAAAGCCGGGGCATTGTTGCATGTCTATAATACTCAGCACAAGAATATAAATCTCTGAAGGAATAGCAGTGCCTGCCAGAATGATCGGTGGTAGGAATTAGTCTTGATTATCACAAAAGAAGAATTTGATAGAGAATCATTAGATACAGAGCAATTCACAAAAGAGCCAATATCGGGAATTGACAGCAGTAGGATCATGAAATGGGCCATGATGGCCAGAACTTCATTGACTAGTCCCACCACAGCATAACGGCATACTGCGCCTGTGTGCCATAGTACTGGCCGGAGGCTGAAATCGAATATCATGGGCCAATTTCTCAGGTTTCACACACTTCTTCATACCAGTATCACAGCCACTGCAATCCAAGAGACAAAGGACATAATCATCGAGCGACAATCCCAACCTACCAACTATAATGTCAAAAAGTCTACACCAACTCCTCTCTGGATCCAAACCCGAGGACCCCCGCGAGCAGCAATACGCTACTCGCCCCCGCCGAGGCACCATGGAGAGCACCAGCTCCTCCTTGCTCCAACCCCACCTCATCACCAACCGCCAGGATCTCCTGCAGGCCATACACGACCTGGAGGATGAGCTCCAATCCAACCTCAGAAAGGTCGAAGTCTCCTACAAAGGGATATCTCGTTGGAAGCCTAATGCAGATGTGTTACTCCGAGGGAGGGATGACCAGAAACCGAAGCCAATGGCGTGGTATAGGGACCATATAGATGACCTGGCCGAGGAGTATATGGAACGTCTAAAAGTCCGCTATCAGGGGGCTCAAAAGAGGCTTGCGGAGTTGATAGAGGAGGGGGAGTTTAAGGAGAAGATATTGTGGTCAGAAAGGCAGGCGAAGAAGCTTCTGGATCAGGATATGAAGCGGTTAGGGGGGATGTTGTTGACGTTGAAGATGAATCTGGAAGAGGTGGAGAAGGAGTGGCAGGAGAAGTTCCAGATTTGGAAAGAAAAGGAATCTGGTTTGGAAGAAGTGAGCACTAAATGAATGGGGAAGATTAAAGCCTTGTTGTCAAGGGGTTTTGCATTATTTTTGAAATCAAAGGTGAGAAGTTAGCAATCAAAACCGATGTAAAGAGCTGGAGATCAGTGTAATGCTATGAGAAGCAACGTCGAGGCACTTCTCACATGCTGAACTACTTAGTATAGTTCAACGAGGATTCTCATCCCTGCCTATCTGGAGAGAATATCAACAATCAAAGAGCAGATGGATGTGCCACGGTATTTGCATTGAGAATGAAGCTCTTTCATTGGTTTCTCTCAGCTCACATGCCTAAGTACTACTTGTATACACTGCAGTGACTACATGTACAAGTTCCCAAGCCCTGGTATACTGGATACCTGTTTCAGGCTCCTTAGAGTAATCGGTATAGAGTATATATTTCGAAACTCCTGGAATCAAAGGCTAAGTAAGCAGTCCTTACTACCGTGTCGTCTTTCTATCCTTCCTCAGTTCTGAGTGCCTTTAAGTCACATACCAGACTATTTCTCCTCCTTTTTGATTTGAATTTCAAACTGTGTTACTAACGCAATTAACTGTCTGCTGGGGATCTCGCAAACTCCTTGCTGATATCTTCCGCCAATAATCATGGATCTTAATCCGAAAGGGTCTTTTATTACCATGCCGATGATGAGATACAAAGGCGTATAAGTTTAACTTTCTCTTCCTCTGAAAGTCTCACTTATTTGCCCCCTCCACCACTAGGAATGCGTGTTCCACCGCCTATAATTGGGTTCTGATATTGAGTTTCCGCCACGTTGTCATTAGAGTTCTGCTGGCCAAATATGGTTGCACTGACGGAGTTTGTGCTCGATCCATAATATGGACTCTGCTGATCGCAAGGAGCCATCTCTTGAGTTTGAGTGGTTTCAACAGGTATTGAAAGAGATCGAGTGCAAGAGGAGTAGTTATTCGGTCTACATACAATAGTAACATCAGAAGTTGTCGGTTTGCTAGGGAAGAAATTGACAAGGAAAAGAGTTGCAACATCCCCCCATATTCTGAGGTATATTAAAGGATCTGCGAAATCTGCTCAGAGCCATCTCGGGGATTCCCGAGCGAAACTGTGTACAGATGCTGAGAGGGACAGCCAGAGCGGCCAGCCCCGCCTCCAGGGCCCTATCCCTGCCCCGTATGGCTCCAGAGCGGATTTCGCAAATCCTTCTATTTACCAGATCCGCCTTCATGGGTAATCTCTAGTACCAATCCGAAGACGCCTTGCATTTAGCAGCTGAGTACTGTAACTGGTATCCAGAGGCAGCAGCAAGACGTCAAGGAAGCACACGGAGCGAGGGAGAGACATTAGATGCTCATGACTACAGTCATGGACGTTCCTTGTCATTGCCATGACTGTTCACGCAGGTCACGCTTCCTACTCTCTGGTCATCCATTTTCAGATCCAGTCCTATGTCACCAGACTCAACCGCAGGAGGTGCAAGATGTTTTCAACATGTCCATGAAATTTCCCATACCATCGCCTATTGCGCACCGCTGATCCCACCTTGTTTGGTCAGAGGCGATGGCGGCTGCTAACCCTAACACAGTCTAGCTGGTACTTTACCGCGCGCATTATTCCCACACGGACCAAGTTCCGCTGGGGGCTAAACTGTGTGGTGTGCTGGTGAGGGGCAATCGCTGGGAAGATAAGGGACCGTGAGTTCTGAACCCCTTTTTGTTGCCATGAGACAAGGGCAGCTGAGCCGTTGTGTCAAGTAGATGGCTTCATGCTACAAGTGGCTTGGATTGATACATCGGAACGCAGTCGCGTGGATTTGATTAAGCTGGAGCCCGAAGCATCTTGCTGCCTACCGGAGACCGTGCCTGTGAGAGATACACCAGTTCATCGATCGTACTGCGACTCGCCTCACCTTTCATCCATCGTTCCCTGACCTACCTCGTGGACGCTGCCCGTGAACGTCGGCAGCAGCTTGTCAATTCACTTCGAGCTCGAGAAACGTTAAACGTGGACGTAGAGCGTGCTATAAAGGTATGTTCAGCACCTATACTTTACCGTGTAGCAGCTGCTCCTGAGTTATTTTATCTCCATCTTCTGCGATTTGCTCACCTCCGAACCTCAGCAGCAACAGAAATCGATTATTTTCAACTCCAAAATTACAATAAACATGTCTGGGTCAGATTCAGCGTATACTTCCGCGGGGGAAACATCTCCAAAGAACCAGCTTTCCAAGAGTGCCAGGCCCCAATCGTTGGTAGCCCCCTATCTCAATAACCGCTCCCCCCCCCGGCGCCATGTACAACATTCCACCACCTCACCTCCGGATGCATGTGCTGACGCGCTCGCTCGCGATAGGGTTCTAGCAGCTAATTTTGCCGACCAGCTGGACAATATCTTTCTCATTAACGACACTCTTGACGAGCTCACAAATTCTGTGGAAAATAAGTTCGTCTCCCAGTAGCCCCTTTCCCCAACCTCTCCACCACGGTTTCCCGACTGACTCGAACTGCGCAAATTCTAGGCGTTTCTCACTGACATCCCACAATGCCGAACTTGAAGCTCTCCAGGCCCGTCTTAAACGGGCAGAGGAGCTCCTCGAGGCAAAGAAGAAGCGACTCTCCCTCCCAGGAAGTGTGCCTCCAATGCCGAAATCACCACCGCCACCACCTCCAGCAGGCGGTTCCGACGCTGCCCCGCCTATGCCGAATGCCCCGCCACCACCACCGCCGATGGACGAATCAGCAGCTGTACCAGAGGCAAAGGAGGGATTTGTAGTGGTAGAGAGATCGCCTAGTGTGATTAATACAGGGGGGAACGTGCCACCTATGCCCACAAGGATAGCGCCACCCGTGCCTGTTGAGTAATAGTAATCCCGTGAGCCGTGGTTTGAGCGAAGCGGGCAGGAGCTGGGGCGCAACGAAAAGGGTCTCGAATCCTAGAGGGAGCTTGTGCATATACTACTACCTTATTTTCCTTGGGCCATTTGTGTTGAGTCGATGTGCGTTTCTTATGGACTTTGGATTGGTTTTGGATTGGCTTTTGCGATCTATTTTTTCATCTTGTTGGTTATTCACGACACACACTTATGCATATACGCTCGCTTCTAACTAATGATATCGAGGGAAGAGGGCGGGATTGCAGGCGGGGGTGGGGGAGGAAGAAGGGGGGTGTGCCGCGCGGGTAGGCAGGAGGACTATGAAGTCAACGATGCCCAATGAAAGAACCCACCCATGCGTCTTTTTTCATTTTTTCCTTTCTTCCATTCCCCCCTTCCCCCCCACCTTTCTTTTTTCTCGTCTTGAAGTATATAGACTGAGATATACTCCACCAACGCACCGCGGGGCTGGATGACACGTGAGGACTGGTTACATACAAGAGACTTTTTTTGTAATACTTAGTATTCGATTCTGTTCCACCCTCTATGGCAATGCGGATGCTGGTGTCGAGGCTTGCCAATGGGAGCTGGGATCGCTGCGAAACTGACTGTGACGTGCCGGCGGGATGGTGTACGGTATGTGCGGGAGTTGAGGGTTACGCTGGGTATATACTCTATAGTTGGATATTCGCTAGTCCAGGGCCCTGCTCCTCCATATAATTTTTTTGGTTATATTCTCCGACTACCGATGATGGTCCGAATGATAAGCAACGCCAGCTTATTAAATTTTGCATGTATGGGCGAAGAGACTCGAACTCCCACGGTTTTAACCATCCCGTCCAACAAATTGTACGTTTCTGCAGAATTCGATGTACAGGCAGGAAGAACGGTGGGCTCTTTCACAACAGATTACTTATTGATAATATGGGAGCCTTGGAGAGGTGGGCAATTCCTTCTATACACTTCTGCTGATGACATGAACATGAACTCTCGTCGTCATGAATGCCCTATTCTCCAGGCATCATATACTTCCAAAGTACCCATGCTTTCCCATTCTTCATTTCAACTCTCCCGCTCCACCTCCCCCCAGCAACCCAGTCAATAATGAACCTGCTTTCCCCCCCTGCCCCACCACGAAGCAATCAGCACGTTTAGTAGAAAATGTGTAGTTCATGATTCGTTCAGAAACAATATTCCCAATGGATAAGTATGCCACAAAGCCCCAGCATCGTCTTTCATCAAAGGTTAACTGACTTTCTGGTTTCTGGATTCTGCCATTTTCTCTCTTTGTGTGGCATCTCCTCCTTATACAGTCTCCGGCGCTTTTGCCCTCAATATTGCATCACCGGCACACACTACACTTACCACCATGTGAGGCCCTTGTTGTGAGAGGGCCCTGCATCCATCACCTTCCAGACATGGGCGTCTGACCAGGTGTGTGTGGCAGAGAAGGGGTTGCCTCAGGCTGATCTTGCTGGTTAGCATCCCTGTGAGTTGCTAGGAGCATACAGCCTTGGCACATGTATTTCACGTTTCCGTGAGAGATCACAATCCAACTCGGGTTCCATCAGAAAATCATCAAAGGTGCAAGGGAGCTGGGCTGCGGGTGCGACTGCGGCAAAGGCCTGGCAGATGTCATTCCATAGCTCCTCTAGGATTCCTGGAGCCTCTACATCTGTCAGTATGTGGCGCAACCCTACCACAATGCGGTTAGTAGTAAATAGACAGTATTGAATGAAGCAGTGAGTCCTTGTAGACTTCATCCCTAGTCCCAGAGTGTTTTATTTTTTGGGGGGGGACAAAAAGGATAATCTGTGTTTTTGCTGCCAATCAACCCACTGTATTCATCAAGTTTGCCGGCGAAAAACCTACAGGAATTAGCAAACCTTCTTACGAGAATCAGCTGCGTTTTTCTCGTCAAAGCGAGAAATATCTTCTTCCGCTTCTGATACAAGTGGCAGAATGGGGTCCCTTACTGGTGCGAAGCTGCTTTTCAGCAAGTCCGTAGGTATCAGTAAACCGCTCATCAAACTTGGAATCCTGTGTACAACGTTACTCAAGGTGCTGTCTGAAGTAGTGACCCTTGCCCCAGGCATGCTGAGTCTGAGGCTATGTATCCAGTCTTAGTGAGAAAAGCAGTTTGTGGTGCTAGGAACGCCCAACCAGACTAGGGGACGCCAACTCTTTAACCGCGGCAAAGGACTGAAACTCAGGTACACTTTGCTCTCCGAGGAGAGATTGTCATGTTCATTCTACCCCTTACTGTGTCTCTCTGGCAGCCGCGAATGTAGAAGATCAAATATATAAGAGGTTGATGTGAATTCTTTTTTCCTAGACTCATAACAGATCTTAGTCAAGGCCTCGCGAAGCTATCTCGATCCAGCAGCTTTCGGCGAGGCTGGGCCATTAGTGAACACCCATATCCACCAAACCACCAGGAAATTCAAAATGTTTGCAGTCTGTGTTTCCTCCCCCCTCACGTAGTCTTTGCTGCTCATCGTACGGTGTTTAGCTTACCATCTATCGCCATCTCCTTACACGCCAGGTCTGCATGTTCCTCCGGCCTCGGTGCCCTGTCGTCGATCATTGCTTCGTACTCCAGTGACTATTCCCTTAGCTAAACTATCGCTCGGCTTAATTACCAAGAGGCTTTCTTTTTTATTTTTTAGCAATAGCTTTGATACGCTTGACAGATACAAGGTATTGTAACCTTCTGCTAAAACCCCCGCTCTCTTCCTGATGTGTTTTATTCTGCTCCCTTGTTCCTCTCAGACTTGCGTAGCGATGTTGGAAACTCCAATGCCACCCAAGTCGAGGAATTGCTAGACACGCTCCAAAGTGACCCTCAGAGCCGAGTTGGGACACCCAGCCGTAGTAACCTCACCACCCTCGGAAAGACCCATTCTCGGAATCGATGCCTTTGAGTAAAGCGAATCATTTATTATAGTCGAGCTTGTCTTCTGCCATGACTCTCGTCAGCGGACTTTCGATGCAGGAGAGCAGGGAATGCACATAAACCCGAATTTGACTCTGAAGTAAAGGAATTGTGAGGTGTTTTTGATGCAGTTCCGCTGGATGCGCAATCAAAAGGTCGACTGTATGTGCATGCAGCTGACTCTGAGGGGTATAAGAATGTAGGTATAGGGAGGTGTGGAATATTTGCTGAGTGAGATATCCTTCATTTGAATCATATTCCGATACTCTGAGAAGATGGCACTCCGACCAGTAGTTCATGTTTGCAGAGATTTCCCTTTGAGTTATGCCCGTTAATGCGTGAACTCGGAGCTGAGGAGTCAGTGGTGCAATAAGAGAGGGTGTGTATGCTAGAGGCTCTGTAATAATACTGGAATCTTACTGGTGACTAAGAAGTAGTTGGTATATTCGTTGATCTCCCCTGATCATAATTGGGAAAAAATATCCGCCCCACCTTCCTCTTCTTCTCTGGCTCTGCAACGCAGACAAAGGATAACCCATCAATCCTCCAACTACCCTCTATTATTATCTCCTCCTCGCTCTCCAGTTCTCCACGCCTCCACTCCCCCAAAACCAGCCATCTACCCCACTGGTTCCGGCCTCGTACTAAACACCACCTTCCATCTAACCACATCCACAATCTCTACCTCCTCCCCTTGTACTCCCTCCGCTTGCACTCCCCCATTACCTCCATCCCCTTCCCCACCGCCCACCATTCTGTCTCCCTCCACCTCCCTCCTTCTCAATACTCCCAACGGCCTCCCCAACTCCCTTACCTCCCCCCTCATCTTCTGCCACCTCCCCACAAACAGCAGCACCCCTCCCACCTCCTTCACCGCCCCATTTTTCCCTCTCTTCCCCCCCTGCGCTGCAGTTTTCGGCATCATTTTGAATGCATCTGGTGGGAATGCCAGAAGCCCGATCGGGAGGCGTTGGGTGTGGTAGCCTTCGGGTATGGAGGAGGGATCAGGCTGGGAGGTTGAGCTAAGTTGCTCGATCTGGAGGGTACCTTGGAGTTCGAGGAGGAAGATGCCGTGGGGGGTGTGCAGGAAGGGAGGGAGAGGGTTGTCTGGGAGAGTGGTTGTGGGGTGAGTGGGTGGGTGAAGGGGGACGGTAGGCATTTGTTTTGCCAGTAAGGTACGTTGTAGGATAGGCGGAAGGCGTCGGTGCAGTCTGTAATCAATTGGTGATATCAATGGTTGCTGAAAATGAGCTTCGATACAGACGGTGACAGTATATATCGCACGCTTTATCTTGGCAGACACGTGATCAAATAATTGAGGGTAAGCCTACAGATACAAGCTCACAGTTACAGTATAACAGGACGCAGCTTCATTCATGTCGTTTACTTCATTCGCTTTTCTATTGAAATTCTCTCTCGCTAGCTAGTGCAAATAGGCAATGGACACATATCACAAACAATGAAAATAATCCCCATATCCCATTCCAGTAAAGATAAAATCCCTCAAGCCTTTACTCTAGCCTCTTCTCTCCTATTCCACATTCTCAAATGCGAACCCTGGGTTCCCAGGCGTAGCGCTCTCACTCGGCCCACTCAACCCCTCCACGACCTCACCCTCCTTCCAATTTCCACGTCCCTCATCCGGTACCCTCCTCCCTTTCTTCCCCCCTTCCTCCACCACAATAACCTCCACCTCCTTACACCCGGTCGACCTCTTCAGCACTGACAAAACCTCCCCAAGAGTTTTCACCTCGTCAAACACTAACTTCCTATCAAACACCGTCTGGGGGTCCTCCTTCTGGGATACCAGCCTCTGCTTCAAATGCTGTACAAACGGCATCGCCTTCTTCACCTCTCCCATCTTAACAATAACCGGCTTAAGCTCCGCATCGTTGACGGTGACAGTAAGAGCATCAAAGTGCTGGCGAACAAGCTCAATGTACTTGTCTTGCCAGGTAGGGTAAGAGAGTGCAACGTAGATGCTGAGTCTCCTGGGTTTCGTGGGATCGTAGGAGATGGTCTTGCCTTTGCCGACTTTCTTAAGTTGCGCGGCTTCGGTGGAGGTTATTTTGCTGGAGATTGTGCGGACGTAGTCGAGGGCATCGGTGAGGGGAACGGAGACAGGGGCAGTAGGTTCGGGGTAGAGAGCACGTTGAATGGAAGTTTTCTAATATAAATATTAGCAAATGTAAAAATACAAAAAGTAGAGAATATGGAAAGGCACCTTTGCAAGGAGCTCTTGCCAAATGTACTCAGCCCAGTGAGGTGCAATAGGGGTGATTATGAGAGCTTGCCACTCAATGAAACGAAACACCAGCTCCTTGTGCATGCTGATATTAGCGGCAGTACAAGCCTCACGATACGAATCTCGCGCAGCTTGGAACTCATAGAATCCCTCCTTCAGAGCCATCTTGAATATAGTCCTAATACATCTTCATCAGCATAATCAATCACATATGGAGAAGTAGATGTACCCACCGTTCATACTGTACCCTCGTCTTCTGCACCAAGCCATTCATCTCATTCTCAAATACCCTGTCCCAGAAGCTGTCCTTAGGGCCCTCCCTGAGTTGACCCTCGTTACCCATCTTCACAACCTCCTCACACCACTCCTTAAGGTTATATAACCTCAAAATAGCAGCGTTGGCAACACTCTCCTCCAAGTTTGCATCCTCAATTCCGTCACCAGCATCAGCCAAAGCAATTCTGCTGGCGTCAGCACCAAACTTCTTCACGGTCTCGTCAAGAGTCAAAAAGTTTCCGGTAGACTTGCTCATCTTCTCACCGTTGAGCATAAGATGTCCGTTAGCCCTGACACCACGAGGCCAGTATTGCGGTGGGAAAAGAGCAACGTGAACATAGAGGAAGAAAGTAAGATGGTTCTGGATAAGATCCTTTCCAGAGACACGGCAGTCAAGTGGGTAGAAGTACTCAAATTCTCTTCGGAGCTTCTGGAGGGTCTCCTCTGGAATTCCAGATGCCTCGATGACCCCCGGGGAGAGCTCACGACGGCAGAAGATGTAGTCCCAAACCTCATCAATCATTTGCTCAGCCTTGACTCCAGCTGTTCCAATCTCCTTTCCATCAATAGAAGAGTGGAGGTAGTGAGCAATGGTATAGTATGCCATATAAATTGTCGAATCACTCAAACTCTCAACCAAGAATTGAGGATCCCAAGGAAGCTTAGATCCTAGACCATACGAACGAGCACAAGCCCACTGGTTTAACCAGGCAAGAGTTGCCTCCAAACCGTGCTTGGTCTCAGGGTAGAAAGTGTTTAGAGTATCAGCAACGTGACCCTCAGTAGTCTTCCTCCACTCAACCTCACCATAATCAAGATACCATTGGTCGCAAAGAGCAACGACACAAGGATCTCCGGAACGGGAGATGACTTGGCCCTCAGGCTCGCTGTAGGCAATAGCCTCTTCCTTCTTGATGAGTTGTTCTCGGACCTTGGGCTTAGCAGCCTGCACTTCTTCACCCTTGAAGTCCCCGGTGATCATGATACCAAGATAGAAACCTTCCTTGTATGCCAACTCCTTAGCCTCAGCAAGCTGCTTTGTATCCTTGGGAGAATTGATTTTGAGATGCTTGACAAGGAACTCGGCGGTTTTGTCTCCGTAGGATGGAGTGCTGATGATTGGCACAATTGGGAGGTCCACCCACTCCTTCTTGATCTTGTAGTAGTCTGCCTTCTTGGCGAGTTCGGTGACGGTGGCATAATCGTCTGGGGAGTCGGATGGAACGGAGGTGACGACACCGGTACCCTTGGTGGCCAAGACAGTCTCCATAGGAAGAACGCGAACTCCCTCAGTGTATACAGAGAGAGGAGCATGGACCTTGGTACCAATGAGAGACTGTCCGTTCAAGGTGGCGACGGAGGGGTATTCGCCTCGCTTCTCGAAGACACCCTGGAAGGCCATATTGCGCGCAGCTCGTTCGGTGACAATGAAGTACTCCTTTTCTGATACTCGGAATACTCCATATTGTATCTTTGGTCCAACGAAACAGCATGTTTGTCCATACCTAAGAAAACAATTAGCACAATTTTTATAATTTCTGTATAAATAATTATCACCCTTACATGGTCTCAGGCCTCAGGGTAGCTGCCACCATATAGACATTAGCGCCTGCAGAAATCTTTCCCTCCATGACAGCCTTTGCCTCGTCTGAAAACTCCAAGACTTTCAGCTTAATGCCAGTGTACTCTTGTGGTCCCACCCCCTCTCCGTCACTCCTATCATGGTCCATACATGGCTGTCCGTCCTTTGGTGAATAGATGGTATACCGCTCTCCAAACTTGATTTTTCCCAATTCCTTCAGTCTATTCATCTGCCACCTCACAAATGCATCGTAGTAGGGGTTGGCATCAGTAGTGATGAAACTCCTCCTCCAATCGATCCTCAATCCGAAATTTGAGCAGTGTTGTTTGCAGAGCGGTGGGAAGAAGTCCAGCCAGTATAATGGATCAGCAAATTTGTGAACATCCTCTTGTGGAAGTCCCAGAGCTTTCATGATCTGGAATTGATATTTTAGTCTCACTGCCTTGGCAGCAGCTTTACCCTTTTTTGCCGCGAACTTGGTAACATCTTCTTTGCCAGCTGCACTGGTTGGGGCTGGCTTCGGCTCTTCCTCATCTACCACCTCCTCTTCCTCCTTGTATCCTTCAAAATTCGTTCCAAACATCTCGATTTCTCGCACGAGCTTATCTGCACAGGCCTTGATTGGCATACCAGTACAGTGGAAACCGAGTGGGAAAAGAGCTCTTCGGCCCTCCATTCTGGCAAAGCCGGTCTGGAACTCGACCTTGGAGAGGGTGAAAGAATGGCCAGCATGCAGAGTACCGTTCATGTAAGGATATGCCATTGTCGCAAAGAACTTGGGGTGTCTTTTTCGGAGCTCCTCGGGATCGGTGGTAGGATCCTCCTCCTTGGTTGGCGCATCAATCTCGAAAAGGGCATGGTCGCTCCAGTACTTTTGGTATTTCTTTTCTATAGCAATGAGGGTATCACGCTTCTCGGTCTGCCGCAATGTCGACAATTAGCTTTCTGCGGAAGTGGGGTTCAAGGAATTCACCGACATTTTCCAGCTTCAAGGTGTTCTTCGACGCATTGGTGGGGTCGAGAGCTTCAGCGGACGCCATGATTGCTGCTGCTGACTGCTGCTACTGTTCCTGTCGCTGACAGTAGATGTCTTCGAACAGAACAGGAGCAGACAGTAGAGTTGGTGGTTTTTGTATTAATTTTCAGCCCCGCAAAAGATTTGAATTCGAGCTAAGTACCCCACTTCTGCCCTTTGCAGAAAACACAATAGCATTGTTGCGCGATCCATGGAACAAGGGAATGAGTCCTGTCCTCCCACAAACGCCTGTATCACCTCCATAAATTGAGCCCATCGATCGATCGCCGCCAACATACCATCTGACCCATGTTTCTCACTTCCAGCCAGCTGTAGCAATCGGTATACCAAAGCATATCCGCCGGATTTCTTCGGGCTTCCCCAAGCACAGATTTTCCTTGAGCGACTGTACTGGTTCGACGGCTCAGACTCGCCTGACCGACGCTCCACCAAGATGTATGGATAGCGAAATGGAAGACAGCCGCCTGTAAGTATCTATGAAAGTTCATTAGGGAATTTTGTTAAACTGACTGCTTTAATACAGTTTCACGTAAGTGGTAGCCCTTGGTCAAGAAACTTGCCACGGAGCTGAGATGATATAGATTCCGGCATGACAAAAGGACCTTCAGCAGTTTATCTAGTCGACCTTCGACGAAGAAGACCGGGTCCGGCGTTGGCAGCAGGTTCAGGCGCACCACAGCAGCCTTGAGGATTCACTCAATTAGTGCAGCTGAGCGGAGGGGCCACGAGGGGCGTTATCACTGAGGATTTCGACAGCTAGACTCGAAGATTTTCCAGCGGCATACATACAAAAGAGAGCATCAGCGCGCCATCTGCTATAGTCTGCTACGTCAATGTAAGTTCTTTAGGGAAGTATGCAAATATAGATGTACATATATGTACCAACGTTTTTCGCTACCTACTGCCAATTTTTACTTCTCTTCGCCAGTGCGCCCTGCTGGTTCGCCCTCCTCTCCCTCGCACCTCACCTTGGCTGGTTATCCTTCCCGCGTACCTAACTGCAAGCAGTTTCGGTACACTCTGTGGAAGCCACACCAGTCCCGCAGGCTCACTAGCCACTCTCTGAGTCAGGTATTAGCTAGCTAATGCAGCGCCTCATCGCACTCCGAGATCCAAGGATTCTTCCTTCCCCAGTTCCCGAAAGTCTACAGCACGCTCACGATCAGAGACAGAGAGCCTGCCGGGCTACTGGCTCTTTCGAAAGCACTCACAGTTCCTCCGACGTTTTGTGGTCCATGCATCCAGTCCTCCGCGACGCTTCAACTTAACGATCTGTTGTCCGTACCCTGAGCCAGTCTTCCCCCGTAAAAGCCGCCTCACGACGTTTATATTCCGGATACGTTTTTCACTCCAAATAATATTCCGTCGTCGTCTTCAATCGGTCCGATCGTAGTAAGCACTATCTCCACGCTCGCCTCGGTCGGCTTTACCGTCGGAAAAAAAAAGAGAACAGGCTGTTCATCTCATCCCTCTGCTTGGAAGCTCTGGAATTGTACTTACTCATTACAGTTTCCATTTCACGACAACCAATAGTCATCGCGGTTTTGGGGTTATAACGAATTTCCTTCTCATCGCCGACGGGAACGCGACGATCCTTCAGCCGCCGAAACCACACCCATGACTGCGTCCGCTCAACAGCAAATCGCCACGCCTTCGCTGACATCGACAAACACAGCCTACACAACACTAGAGTCGCTTCTACTGTTCCACAATCTTTCAACTCATGGAACACACCCTTCGAGTTTTTCTGTCATCTCCAATCTCTTAGTCGAGAACCCCTTGGTTTGCAAATCTGAGAATTTTGACCGCGGACGACTGTCGCCAGATGCGTTACGAGAGTTCTATCTGTACCTGTTGCGGAGGGAGGAGGCTGCTGGTGTCGGCGTGAACGGGGTAGGTGCTAAGAGTGCCGCCATTGGGAACGGTAGTACTAATGGCGAGACGGGGGATTCGGTGGATACTGCGAAATTTACAAGGAAAATGAGGGAGAGATTCTTCGCCGAGTATAGGGAGCGCCTACGGGTGTTGATCAAGGCAGACGAGGATCGATATACAAAACTTGGTGAAGAAATTAAGGAGATTGAGAAAGGAAAATGGGATGACAGGCTGGGTGTGAATGCCGGTGGGGATCGAGCGATCAAGCGACCTACACCAAGCGCTACTCCAGTGCCAATCCCAGCAAACATCTCGAGTAATCAGAGCCAGAATGTCGTTCAGACCACCAATGATGGTTTGCCGGTACCAATGGAGCCCGCAGTGGTGTCCAAGTCGGCCACCCCACCCCCTCCCCCCCTCATTACGTCTTCCCCTCATCCTGCCCCGCAGGCTTTGGTGGTTATGCTACCTTTCGTACCAGTGGTGGAAGAATCCAAGCCCCTGGCTCCGGCTCCTGCTTCAGTCCCATCTCCATCTCCACCTCCACCTCCTCCTTCTCCATCTCCACCTCCCCCTCCTCCTTCTCCATCTCCAGCCCCACCTCCTGCTCCACAGGCAGCCCAAAATCTGACCCCATCAGCCCCTACAACCCCACAACCGAGTCTACAGCAATCGCTCAACTCACTTCAGCCCCAGCCTCATCAGTCCCCAGTTCAACAGCAAGCCTCCCCTCAGCAACAGCCACCGCACTCTGCGCAGCATGCTCAACCCCAGCAGCATCCCCAATTTGCGATGAGTCCAACTCAGAATCTTGCGCAAAAGGTCCCTCCAATACAATCACCTCAATCTTTCCAATCGCAAGTGCAGAACATTCCCCAGGCTGTAGCACCTCCCCAGCCAGCGGCTCAACAACTCCATCCTACAACTAGTGCAGCATACTCCCCAATAAGCCATGAACCGACATCTTCCCCAGCGCCTGGGCATGGATATCCAACTCCACAATTTCAAGCGCAATTTCAGTCACCCATGCAACGGCAAGCACTTCCTTCCCCCGTCCCACATCCACAGACACCATACAGCATGGTAGCTAGCTACGTGCAACAGCCGCATGGGCATCCTATGGCCGTTACCAGTGTAGGCTTACCTCCGCAGCTTCCACAGCTAGTTCCTAGGACTTCACAAGCTCCAGAGTTACATAAGATGCAGTATCAAACCCAGCAATACCCACCACTCCCACCAATTCACCCGGCTCAGCAAATTCAGCTACCGCCGCATTCTCCATCACAAACCGGTATGCAATCCCAGACAAGACCTCCTTCGTCACCTGCCCCTCTTCAAAGTCCTCCACCAATGCAAACTCCCACCAGGTCACCTCCAGTGTTACAACAATCACAGGGCCTTCCCCAGGGCTTGGTGCCACTCACAAGCACGGTTCCACCAAAATCGCCGCCGAAGCATCGCCCTCCTCCCATCAAAACGGACGTACTCCCCCTGGCTATTCCACCTTCATTCCAAGTTCAGATTTCAAAGGCAGACATTCCTCCACAAAAAGCTGCTCCCGCATTACTACAGAGCCCGATTCGTCCTGGATCTCCTATCCAACCTGGCCCTGATGAGATATCCCCAATTAGCACGCCAGGCTCTTCCCCAAGTCCGCCCGACTTCTCGGAATTAGAGCCCTCCCCTACAAGAAAGAAGCGCTCGTTTGACGAGGATCATGAGACTGAGAATATCTGGCACACTTCAGCAGCCCAGACCGATCTACAGATTCCCGATGCGGAAGTGGATGGACCTGCGCACAAGCGGAGGAAATCTATGGGCCCAGCTACTAGTCCCACAGCTACCGCAAAGTCTATGTTAAAACCGCGGGCAATGTCCACAATTGCTACCGCTGCTGACCGTACAGCTGCTGCTCGTGCTGCATCTGCTGCGAAGAGGGCTGCTGCAAAAAGTGCTAAAGCTGCTGCTGAGAAAACATGCATGGCGGCAACGCCCCCCAGAGCTCCTGCAGGCAGCGTTGAAGCCGACGTTAAGAAGGAAAGGCAATCCGATGCTGAGGACACAGAGGAGGACGCCAATATGGGTGAGGAGGAGGCAGAGGAGGAGGAGGTAGATGTAGAGGAGGTAGTGGAGGAGGAGGTAGAGGAGGAGGAGGAAGTAGAGGAGGAGGAGGATGTAGAGGAGGAGGAGGATGTAGAGGAGGAGGAGGATGTAGAGGAGGAGGAAGAGGAGGAGGAGGAGGTTCCCGAGGAGAAGGTGATTAAACGGCGTAAACCCGGCAAGAGGAGAAGCAATGTCAAGCGAAGGCAGAGTGTTAAGAAAGGTACGGTGCAGCAAGATGAGGAGGATAGAGATGATACTATAAACGATGTTAGTATTGTCGAATCTGAAGCCACAGCTCGTACAGCTGTAGATGGTGAGGAAGATGTCTCGGATATGGATGTGGACATGGAGGTGGATGGTACACCTACGCCGAAGAGTAGGGGGCAGCCGAAGAGAAAACGGCAAGGATCAACCCCTCCGCCAGTAGAAACGGCTACGCCGATTCCTACAGTTTCTCCGAAACTGTCGGTGACGCCGCTCGCACCTCCTCCCCCTCCACTTGTCCAACAAAAATCCGACGCCACATCATCGTCATCGTCATCGTCATCATCATTGTCTCAAATCATCGCACCTTCGCCGTCACCAGTTTCTTTCTTACCTCCAAGACCAGTATCAACTGTGGGACAGCAGGTACAAGTCATTGCTACCAAGAAGTTTCAGCAGTTGAGTTCTCCGTTGTTGCATAACATTTCCGCTCACAGGTTTGCAAACTTGTTTATGGCACCCGTTGGTGAGAGAGTTGCCCCGGGTTACAGCAGGCTGGTTTACAGGCCAATGGATTTGAAGAGTATGTTCGCTTCCTATAAGTTCATATGATTTATAAATTCTAACACAATCTTTCTAGCCATCAAAGCCGCTATAAAAAATGGAGCCGCAGCAGTAAACCAGCTTACCGCCGCAAACGCCAGCACCGCTCCTATAGACCCACCCACCACTCCCAGCACCCCATCATCCACAACCTTCGCACAAACCGGCCAAGGTTACTCATTACATCCAGCCACCACAGCCATCGTCCCACCCAAAGGTATCGTCAACTCCGCCCAGCTCGAAAAGGAGCTCTTCCGCATGTTTGCAAATGCGGTCATGTATAATAAGAGCAACACTGAGATTGTGAAGGAGACGGTAGAGATGGGGAAGGAGGTTGAGCGGTGGGTTGGCGAGTTTAGGTCCGCTGAGAGAGTAGGCGGAGAGAGAGCTAGAGCAGGTGGAAGCGTTGCTGCTAGTAGCGCTGCTGGGTGGAGAGGGGCGGCGAGGCAGAGTATTGGGGGTGCTGCGAAGGCTGAGAGTGTCACTAGTGGGAGAGGGGGGCCAAGAAAGGGGAAGGAGGTAAAAGAGACCAAGGAGGCCAAGGAGAAAGATACGAAAAGAAGGCAGAGTGTGCGGCAGAAGAAGGGGGAAGAGGAAGAAGAGGAACAGGAGCAGAAGCAGAAGCAGGAGCAAGAGCAAGTTAGCGGGGATGAGAAAATGGAGGATGGTGATGAAGATGAAGAAGCGGAAGAAAATGGCGACGAGGAAGAAGAGGGGGAAGATGGCGACGAGGCGGAAGAGGAAGGCGATGGGGAGAGTGCAGCTGAATCTAATGAAGCTGAAGAAGGTGATGAGGATGAGGATGGAGACGGGAAGAGTATGGCTGGTAGTGTTGCGGAGAGTACGGCGAAGGGAGGTGTAGCGAAGAGAGGTGGTAGAGGTACAAGGAGAGGAGTGAAGCGGGGAAAGAGGAGGAGGTAGTTACTTTCATACTAGTACGACTGTTCGCTTGTGATGTTTTTTTGTTCTTTGTTTTGGTGATTTTTTCAGCTTATGCCTCTCATTATGGAGGAGCGGTGTTCCTTTGACTGTATATATTTTTTGCTTGAATTGTGTGAGTAATGAAGTGACCCTTTCTGGTTTGACTCGGAAGTGAAGAGCTTCATGATATTTTCTATGTGATGAGCTGCTATCACCACGCCTAAACGCTCCATATTCGCTCCTTTTTGGTAAATGTCAATAGGAGGCCATGCCTCTATGATTGGAACGAACGGGGCAGTGTCATACTCTCGCGCGACAGACTACTTCCCTCTGTTTGACTTGAGGGTAATCGTACGCTTAACTGTAGTATGAATTCTATTTATAACTCTCACGTACAGATTTACTCCAGTACGCAGTGTCAGCCCAGCTACTTGAGTTGGTCTTATGGTGTCCAGTGAACGACAGGGAGAGATATAGTTCGGTGGGAGAGATAGGAGGTGGCTTCCCTCGTTCGGGAAAATCTCTCTATCCGTTCGAATTTTCACCGAATTACAGCGTTCGAGGATTTAGCAAGGGGTGAGAATCACTACTCTATATCTCGGGATGCAGTGCTATTAGGAGACCAGTGAGCTAGATACTGGAGCAACCCGATGATAAATATTATCAAATACCCTTATATGAGGCCGTGCTTACTTTCTAACAGGAATGAACAGTCCCCGGAATTCTCTATGTATGCAATTAAGTACATAAGTCCATAGTAGGAACCATGTCAGGGTAATAGATGCCTGAGGAAAATCAGTAAGAAGTGTATTAATTGCTCAGCGAGGCAGCAGGCTTTTAAATAGGACTGCTGAGATATATATGTATAGTACCTGGTATAATTAGGATTACCTAAATCGCCAGGTTAATGCCTCATACTTTATATTGCAGTCAGTCTGGCTGTAGAGTTCTAGGCCGTAAGCCAGTTCGCAAGTGGCCCATAGGCCCTCAAAAGCTAGGCACCATCAGGTTTGAAGCAAGGTCCAATCAGTTTTCTCGTGGTGTTGGTGTATAGTTCTAGGACATTAATCTTCGCTCTTTTTCGCTTTTACACCAAAAGTGATAAAAACCAACACCGCTATTAATTCTGCTGATATCCATTAAAAAGATATAGACTATGAAAGGCTACTAAATCAAGCTCGAAGAGATAGCTTTGGAGCTGGTATTTCATCAGCTGGAAGGCATAGATTACATCGCGTTGCCATACAAATTTGTGTGGGAAAGGTACAGTACCTGGCAACCACCCGCATTTTCCGTTCACCGTGCGTTTAAGGAGCATGATCTTTAAGTTCTTGATAGAAACTAAATTTTAGAACTTCGAGCGAGCTTAATTCATGATGTTGATAGTTTTTAATATTTTTGCAAAGTTGGCATTCTTTGGTGTAAAAACGACGAAGGGCGAAGATGAATGGCACGGAACTATTACAAGGAACTATTACAAACGGCCTCATGCTAACACTTACTTACTATACGACAACTAGCCTAAGTAATTAGTTATATACTGTAATATCGTGCACATGTATGTTAGAGTAAAGTGCAATCCGTTTGATCGGTTATGTGAATGCCTGAAAGGTGAGCTAATCTATACATTTTATATTGAATATGCACAAACTAAGTATTTGGGATATCACTCAATCTAGCAGTTTCCTATGCAAATGACCTCTTAGTGCAAAACCTGGGGTAAGCTACAAAAGGTAGTCTGGTTGGCGCAAGAGGTACATAGGGTACAAAGTCTGGGGAGCATTTTTACCTAGCCCCCAAGTCCTTGTGCCGAACCCAGACTAGGTACCCCAAGCCTTGATCATCGGGCTCTGTTTTGAGAATAGAGATCCATGCAGGGGAGCGAATTTGGGGATCCAACAGTTGCGATAGGAGGTCCCTGCGGGCGAAACAACCCCCATCTCCCCACTTCATCTCGCTGGAACCTGGTCTAGTTACTTTATGGTCTGGTGAAGTCACTAATTAAAAATCGCAGACTTGGAGCCTCTGCTTTGTCACAAGACTCCCCCGTGGCCAAACCTGGAGGGGTAGATACCCTACGCCAAGCACTGAGCTTTTTAAATTTACAAACCATATACCCTGCAACACTGGCACTTTCCGTGGTGCAATGATCACCTTGCCGCAAGGATGTTGCCGTGTGATCGTTGCTAAGTGTTTGTGATTTTGTTCTGGCATAGAACGTTGTTACAGCACGGATGGGGGCACAGACACGGGATGCCGGTGAGCTGGGGGATTGAGACTACACCTTGTCATTTCAAACAGTAGTTGTTTCGTTTGTGCTGGATGAAATTACGTATTCTGGTGAGGAGGAAATTAGAGCTCGTTTGCACGGGAGTCAAATTGTCGAGCACATTTTTCTCCAACGAGCAGGTACTCTACCTCCAATCCCTGTGGTTGGTTTACAATTGATTTTATCCTCGACAAAAAGATTTTTGATATTGAATTTAATGTGTCTGATATGCCTGCAGTAAGGGTCAGCGTATGTACAGTATCCTTGCTATCGTTGGTTGCATGGGCCAGTTGGGTGATTTTTTTCTGTTTTCTCTTTGTGTAAGTTTGAGAAATGGGATGGAAAATTTGATTTGGGTTGATGAGCATGTTAAAACGTCTTGCGTTTCGGGAGTCTAATTTGACAAAGTGTGGTTTGCGGAGAGGATACTTCTTATCGGTTGGCGTTGGTTGATAGGTTGTTTCTGGCATCTAGCATTAAGAATTGAAGCTGCACAGGCTAGTAGAGAGGGGCATGATTATAGTCTGGTTGACTTACAATCATGATAGGGGCCAATTGTAAGGAGCATCAGGAGATGAAGGACGTATCGATGCTTGCTTTATACTTATTGGCTGCGAGAGCATCGTGATTGGGTTGGGGCTTGAAGTACCAACAATAAAGCTCTCGAGCAGAGTTATACCAGGTTCGCATTTGCATGTGGCCCTGGCTTGGGCCCAGGGCACTGGTTACCTAGCAAGGACATGACCTGGCTGGGATTACTCAGGGTCACGATTGGCAACAGTTAAGGGGCATATTTCGAGTCGAGCGCCGGAGCGAGGTTTGTGGGCTGCACGGGATTGGTCGCAGCGCTCATACTTGGTCCCACTGTACTAGTTAATTCCAAGGGGATACTCTACTACGGTGTACACTGTTCAACTGCACCCTTTTACCTAATTGCACATTCATTCAGTTCTTACCTTGATCTCTTTGGTTTTGTTTGGGCTGCGTTTTACCTTCTGTTTCGAATATCGTACGTATACGTAGCGTACGGCAGACGCAGACGCAGCACAGCAAGAGCAAGGAGGGTAAAGAAGTTCAGCACGCACACGACAGTACTCACACTGAGGTTGGAAGGTGGTAGTATACCATTGCCCACCAACATATCGCGTAAAGCTGGCTGCAGAAGCAGCAAGCAATTTTTAACGGAAGGGCAAAGACGCATATAACCACCATATTACAATGCCGTGGACACCACTCCCCCGGATAGCATTCGCAATAGCAACTTATCCCTTCAACCCTAAGACCCGCGATGACCTCCCACTCGAGCTAGGCGACGAACTGTATATCATTGAGCAGTGTGCTGACGGGCAATGGTACAGGGGTTATCTCGTTGCTCCGCCGTCTCTGCTGGCAGGCCTGACAAGTGTCAAGGGGCAGACCTTGGAGGCACGTGTCTTTTCGGGAATATTCCCTGCGGTATGTGTGGATATCAAGGAGTACTTGGCTACGGAGATACCACCTCCAGTACAGATAGAGGATACGGAAGTATTAGACGATGAAGAAGATGGAGAAGTGGATGTGGATGTGGATGGTGCAATCGAGGTGGGAACAGATGATGGGAAAAGTGTGAAGAGGAGGATTAGAGAGAGTACGACTAGTACACTTGATTTGGCATTTGCGGTGGCGAATGGGTACGATGTTTTTGTGGGAGCTGGAGAAGGGGAGATGATTGCTGGTGGCCTTGGAGTGCCTCCTCCTCCGCGAAGGAAAGCTAGCCGATTATCAGATTTTGGGAATAATGGCGTAGGAGGACGTCCTGGTGGGGCTGGTGGACTGACGGTAAATGGTAATCGACATGACGATCCTGATACCGCGAGGACTACAAAGGAGAAGAGGAACCGGCGACGAATTACATCTCTCAGTCAGAATAGGTCGTCGTATAGGAATCCCAACCGTGTTCGCCCAGCTGCACCAGTGCCGATGCTTAAAGTCGGAGACGAGACATCCTTCTTCGAGTCTGAGCCCCTCATTGACGAAATTGCATCCTGTCTGCGGGAGTGGTACGCTGCAAATATCCACGAGCTGCTTTTGGGTCGACAGTATCCACTGCTAGACCAGATCTCTACTCTCGTCCAAGGACTCGATATGGCTCGTCGCCAGCTCCTACATAATGTTCTGACTAAGGCAGAGCTAGCGGCGACGAGGGAAAATACCGTGTGGGCGCTTGTGCGGGGGAATAAGTTGCTCTCGAGGGAGATTATTGTCCGCCATCCTGGATCAGGGAGGATTTTGACTGGAGAAGACTCAAGCGTGGAGATTACCACTTTGCAGTCGCAAATGTCTCTGCTGGATGCCCCCCATGTGGCAGTCAATGAAGGTGTCACTTTACACCATTTGTTGCTTGATTTGAAGGCATTTGTTGGGATGGCTATGGAGCCTACGACATTGGTATTTTATCTGGCTACGAAAGGGCATATACCTATCTCCGAGAGCTTCACTGTGGAACTTTCTCAACAGGGAGTGCCTGTTGATGCTTCACAGATTGGACAGCTGCAGACACTTTTCCTGAACTTAAGCGCGAGGGATACGGCGGAAGAGATATATCTTGTTGCAAGGGTCTATACACTTCACACCGCCATCGTTGGATCACAACACACCCAGAGTACGCACGGACATAAAGACAGAGAAGCCCTTACGCAACAAAGTAATGGCACAGGACAAAAGCAACTGAAGGAGCAAGAGAGTCAGAATGGCCACACATCCCCAAATCCCCCTAAATCTAGTGGAGGAAGCAAAGAGCCGAAATTGTCTGGTAGAATCAGCGTTCTGTTCTCTCCTAAGCCAAATCAAGGACATGGCAAGGAAAATCAATTCACTCCTGCCCAGCAGGAAAGGAGTGCACGAGCACTGCATCAGAAGGGAAGTATGCCGAATATCGACAGCTCAAGTTTAAATGGTTCTGTGGGGAGAAGGGCAAAATCTCGTGATGGTAAATCGGATTCTGAGTCCAGCACACACAGCAACCATGCAGCACCACTGTTGCCGACTTCGTCAGCTCCTAAGAAGGTTGAGTATAGGAAGGCATTGGGTGTGGGTGTGCTTGATGTTGGCAGGTTTATCAGACAGGAAATTGGGACTGAGCAGGTGATGAGGATATTTGTTCCTGTTGGTACTGGGGGAGGTAATGGTATGTCGTTGGTGGGTGGCAGTAGCGAGAAGGGCCATGGTGTTAATGAGAAATCTAAGACCGGGGGTGGAGAAGACTGGGATAGGCTGGTGAAGGATGTGATTGAGAGTCGAACCTCAAAATTGTGAGTATTCGATAGTTGTTTTGGGTGGGATGTGGGACTAATCATATGATGTGTGAAGCGAGAAATCTCCAAAGGCTGATCGATTACATTTCTACTTGCGCGCTTTTAACCACCCAGACCCGGCGGAGCTCATCAAGACTACACCTACTCTGCTGCATAAGGTCAATACTACTCAAAAGATTGGTTTCTCTGGTGCACCAACAAAACCTCGTTCAGATATCTATGTCACCCTGTGCAATCCCCACTTACCCCGTCATGCTTTACTCCTCCACCCCAAGGCTGGCAGTGTAGTCCTTCCACCATCATCCAACTTCAACGCGCTCCAAGTCTCCCTCGAAGTCCGTCGTCAAAGTGGAGAACGAATCAAGGATTGTATGTTCCCTTCGTCAAATATGCCTGGCAAGACTGTATGGAAGTCGACAATTGTCTCTCGAGATGAGAGCTGGAACGAAACAATTAAGTTGGTCCTTAATGAGGATGATGTTCCGAATGTGCATCTTTTCATGACTATTGCGAGCGTTCCCAATCATGCAATTGCATTGGCGTTCTTGCCGCTGTGGACAGGAGAGTCGTTTATTCGTGACGGAGACCATAATCTCCTAATGCATCGGTATGAAGACTCGACTGCAACTCCAATGGCAACGAGCTCTGGTGGAGGAGGATACTTGGGCCTGCCATGGACCGCGGGAGAGGAAGGATGGGCAGCAGCATCATCTTTGGGTGGGGCTGCGGCGGGTATCAAAGTGAACACCTATCTCTGCAGCACTCGATTCTCACAGGACGAGGTGCTTTTGTCTCTATTGAAGTGGAAGACATTAGGACAGCCTGAGCTCGTTGCGGTTTTGAAGAAATTGGTCTTTGTGCCTGAACTCGAGATTGTCAAGCTCTTGAAGGAGGTTTTTGATATGCTTTTTGGTATCCTTGTTGACCATGCTGGACGGGAGGAAATTGAGGACCTGGTCTTCATCGCTCTTGTCACGGTTCTGGGGATAGTATACGACAGGAGGTTTAACCTTGAACCGATTGTTGATGAATATGCTGATAAGTATTTTAACTATCCTTTTGCGACGAGCTGCCTTTTGAGAAGTTTCACAAGGTTGTTATCCAATCCTACCGATCCAGATGCGGCGAAGAAGTTGAGGGCGACATTTAAAGTTGGAAGGCATATCTTCCGCTTTATTGTTGTTGCTAGGGAGAAGCAGAGGGGGAAGGAAGCGGCGATTGGAATTAATGCGTCTCAGAGCTTCGCCAAGGATCTTCATGGCATTTTCAAGCTTCTTGAGGGATTGATGAGGAACTCTGCGCCTATGTTAGTGGGAACACAGACTCTTGCGGTGCAGCACTTCCATATGTGGCTGCCAGAGCTCGTGGGGATGTTGACTACGGAGGAGATCCTTCTTATTGCAATTGACTTCATGGACGCATGTGCTGGAGTCAAGGGGAAGCTCATCCTATTCAAGCTGGTCCTCATTGTCAACTACTCACGATCATCACTCTTCTCGGAGCCAGAATCTAGGATGGCGTTGACAGTGAATACTGTCAGATGGCTGGAGCCACATTGGGGAAAGACTGACGAGGTCAATATGCAATATCGGGAACAGGTTAGGCTGTGTTGCTCAGTGCTGGCTTCGCAGGTAGGAGAGTTGGGTGAGGAGGTCTCGGAGTACATTCCCAAGATTATTCACTCGTATAAGGCTATACAAACCACGGGAAGGCATGAAAGAGGATCGTTCTCTCTGCTTTTCCCGAGAACCTATCCTTTCCCTTCACGGCCGATTGCAGGGAGACCAGTGTTTGATGAGGCATTGGTTGAGCTGGCCGCTGTCCTTGCAGCACTCTCTAATGTTCCGACGGGCCTTCATATTGATCTTCCCGAAAATGAGCTTGCAGAGTTCATAATTACCGAACTGCAAGTACATATGTCTATTCTGAGTTGTGAGGCTTTCCCGGAGACCTGGTTGAGTGTTCATATCTACCAACACAAATCGACAATGAGTATGCTTGAGACCTTAGCGGGCATCTTGGTCGATCAGTTCTTGCCTGATCCTGATGATGCGGATAAGTTTAATATGGAGCTATGGCAGGCATTTTTCTCAACGCTACTCATGTTGGTTGGTAGTGATGCCCTTGCACTTGAGACTTTCCCAGAACAGAAGAGGAGAGCAGTGTGGAAAATTGCAGGGGATGTAAGAGAGGTTGGAGCGGACTTGTTAAGACGAACATGGGAGGCTATTGGATGGGAGACAAGTGTCGAAGACAAAAGGAAGTTTGGGCTGGAGAAGATGGGAGGATATCAAGTGCAATATGTGCCTGGGCTGGTGGCGCCAATTATGGAGTTGTGCATGAGTGTGCATGAGGGGTTGAGGAGTGTGGCGGTAGAGGTGCTGCAGACGATGATTGTCAGTGAGTGGACATTAAGTCAGGATTTGTCGGTGATTCAAGCGGAGATGATTGATGTGAGTGTCTTCTTGGAATTTGAGTTGATGCTGTGACACTGACCATTCTGGTGCGAGCAGAGCCTGGATCGCTTGTTCAAGTCAAAGTCGAAGCATTTCACGGAAAGCATTACGCAAAAGCTCTTCATAACGGACCTCAACTCTCTATTCGGCCCCCTTGCAATGATCCCTAACGACCCGCTCTCTATCACGGTAAACCAGCTTCTACACACGATTGAGGAGTTCTTGGATTTGCTTGTTGCAGTGCATAATACTCCCTTAGGAGAGGCTTACACGATCATGGACACGCTACGATTGATGGAATTCCTGAAGGACATGAGAAAAGAGGATATGTTCATTCGTTATGTCCACCAGCTCGTCAATGTACAACTCGAAGCTCAGAATTACGTCGAAGCAGGGCTTTCTCTACAGTTACATGCGGATCTGTATGCGTGGGACTTCGAGAAGAAGGTTCCTGCTTTGGTAGATCCAAATCTGCCAGAGCAAACAAGCTTTGAACGAAGGGAGTACTTGTGCCTGCAGATGATTAAGCACTTCGAGGATGGGAAATCGTGGGATCAGGCCCTTGAGACTTATAAAGAGCTTGCGCATCAGTATGAGAATGTGATCTTTGACTTTTTGAAGCTGGCCAAAGCACATAGAGCGATGGCGAAGATTTATGATAATATCATGAGCGGGGACATTTATTCGCCGCAGTTCTTCCGCGTAGCGTATCTCGGTCTTGGGTTCCCGGTGGGCTTGAGAGATAGGCAGTTTATTGTCCAGGGAAATTATTGGGAGAGGATTTCGGCGTTTACTGATAGGATTCAGCAACAGCACCCGAATGCAAAGATCATTTCTTCGGGAGATGTGGATGATGTGGAGGGTCAGTTCATTCATATCACGGCGGTCACGCCGGAGCATAACCTCTTCCATCCGGTGTTTCAGCGGGCCAAGGTCGCTCCACATACGAGAGACTTTCTACTGCAGTTGAGGCCAAAGTCATTCAGTCACTCGAGACCTCTAGCTGGTGCGGATAAGCCTTCGGGGCTGTGGCTCGAGAAGACGATTTATACAACTGCAGAGAGCTTCCCGACTATTCTTCGCCGCAGCGAGATTGTCGGTATCACTCAAGCGCGGTCCTCGCCTATTGAGAATGCCATCGATGCCATCACGAAGAAGACACAAGAGCTTGCTGGGATGGAGAAAAAGTTATCAGATGGGCGAGATCAAAATATCTCAATCTTGAGTATGGCGTTAGCCGGGGCTGTGGATTCACCTGTCAATGGAGGCGTGAGTCAGTATAAACCACTCTTGGAGCCACAAAAGCCGAAATCCGAGGATCCACCAACTATAGAATTGAATGAACCACCGGTGGAGGAGCAGAAGCCGGAATTGGTGATGGCGCTACGAACGGCGATATTGGACCATGTAGCGGTATTGAAGAAGTGTCTTGCGTTACATGGGAGGATGGTGCAGCCACAGATGAGGCCGATGCATGAGAGTATGATGAGGTTGTTTGAGAAGAACTTTGCTCAGGAAATCGCACTTCTTGCTCCGCCTGCTCCTCCACCAATTTCGACTTCCCCTGGGCAGTGGAAGCATAATGGAACTATGAATCCGTTCTCGCCTACTTCCAACGGCATCGTCACAAACGGTATCATGATTGGTGGAGGCATCTCCCCAATTCCTAATACCAGCGCTGGTGCGGCCCAAGAAGACACTCTCAGCGCATTAGCTACTGGCTTTCCTGCTAGCGGTGCTTCCTCAGGACATGCCCCCACCTCTGCCAGAGGGCGTATCTCAAGTATGATCTTTGGCAATAAACACCACCACCACAGCAGCAGCAGCCACCATCAAAGCGATGCACAATCCGCTACCACCCCATACAGTGCATTAACCTTTTCTGGAACAACCGCAGCAAACACCCCCACGGAACCTACGCCAAATAGCACCCTCTCTTCGGGGAAACTTCGCAGTAGGTCGGGATCATTATCTAATTCCTTCTCGAGAGCAACGGGGAGAAAGAGTCAGAGGAATATTACCCCCAATAGCTACCACTCTGGCGCGGCTCTAGGGTCATCCTGTGGGAGGAATTGCAATTATGGGATTGATGAGGAAGGGGGGAGCTTCTTGGGGGCTTTGGGGAGGAGACCGAGTACGACTAGCTCGAATGGGGGTGGGTATATACCACCGGGAAGTAGTGGGAGCTTGAGTGGGTATGGAGGGTATGGGAAAGAGGAGAAAGGAGGAGTGGTGGAGAGGGTGGGGAGTGTGCGGAAGAGGTTTAGTTTGATGAAATTGGGGAGGAAGACGAGTAAGGTTAGTGTGGGAAGTGGGAGTTTAGTCGAGGAGGATTAATTTGGTGTGATTATGAGGGGAGTGGGAGTCATTCATTTGGGAGGTTTTTCATCATTTCGTTACTTATTGATACGGTTATGTGTTGTGTTCGACTGGTGAGCATACGTTTTTGCTTATATATATCTTCTGTTTTCTGTTTTTTTACTTGTGATCGGCCAGTGGATTTTTTTCGTTGTTGGCTAAGTTGTCTGGATTTATCTCTTGTTGTCTTGCGGTTTACATTCTCTCTGTCTGTCTCTGTAGCTAGCATCATCTCTGCATCTCCTGTACTTTGCTGGCTCTTAGTGTTTCCTACGTTCCTGTTTATGTCGATATACCAATAGCGTTGACTAACCCACACTACTTACATGTCTACCTTACATTTTCATATTCTTTTATCCGCGTTGGAAATACATAATTATCGAGTTAGTTTGTTTTATATTAGTTCCTTGTGGCGTGGGGAAGCTGGAAGTCCTAGGCGCCAGTGTATGGATATGGGAGGGGAGAGAGAAGGTGGTTACTTTCTTTTTGGAAAAGTTTCTTTTATTTTTTATAGGATTATGGGGTAGAGGTGGTGTAGTGTAGTGTTTAGTTGTGGAATACTATAACTTGAGCTAACTGTTTATTGGATATGATGTGGATGAATGTGAAGTGTGAGGTGGGGATAGATTGGAGAACAGAGTTCAGGGTAACTTGCCCACCCCAGTTGGCACTTAACCAACATGAACATTTTACACAGAACCCTCAACACCATGCTATTTCTCCCCATCTCCAGTCCCATCAGCCAGTATACATATGCATACGTATACTCCACCCATGGCCCCACTGCCCTAGCTAGCCAGAGACTCAGTCAAGACCTCTATCATAAGTCGTGTAGATCGAAAGTCAACAGTCCGGTATACTCCTTTCCCCCAACCAGATTACTCTACATTTTCTAACCACTCACTTTCTGTCTAGAAACCCAAACCGATACTATCCAATGGCAGCAAAGGAGAACGAGAAAATGGCATAAGAAACTTAGATAGAGCTATGACGATGTCGACGACGGGATTTTTGGGGTCTTATTACCCGATTTGGTTTGAAAATAATAGTGGTAAGTTTGGAGGAGGACGCGATGGTGGTGAATTTCGAGATAAAGGTGGTGGGTGTGGGAATGGTAGTGGAGGATTCTGGAGGTGATGGTGGTGGGGCTGGTGGGGGCGGCGAGTATTAGTTAGAGTTACCTGGCCAAAGTTTTGCAAGTAATGGCCTCATAGAGAGAGCTGAAGTGGTATATACACTGGTTGGAGCTGGAGGATGGCTTATGAGAATGCATACGGGGAAGAGAGGTTTGTTTGGCCATGGTGGGTGTAGGACTCCACTTTCTGCGTATAAAAGTTTACGGTCGTAACCACCGAAGGGCAAATAGGGCGAGCTTGCGTAAGACAAAAAAGAGCATATATTGCTTAACGGCGTAAAACTCCATGATAAAGATGCTTAACTTAACGAGCGACTACCTGTTCTATAGCTATCGTTATATAACAAAGGAAGGAAATACTGAAGTCTATATGCCACCCAACCATGTTACCCTGAATCACTCGCTAAATTTTCCGCATCACCACAGCAGAGGTACAAGTATTAGTAAAAGTTGTAGTGGTGCGATAGTCTCATGCCAAGACCCTCCGCCGCAAGGTCGCCCAGAGGGTCTTGGCATGAAAAGAGGGCCTTGGCATAAAAGAGTGTCTTGGCATGAGACTAGTGGTAGTTGTTGATAAGCGTAGTCACGCTAACTTCAGCACAATACCACCTTTGCCTTTAGCATCACTCTTTGTTACTCGCAATACTTGCTTTGTCTTCAGCATCACTCTTTGTCTGCTGAAATAACACTCATGTTACCTGCGATATCTCTTTGTTCACATTCGTGTATATATATAGAGTGTGATCACCCTTAGTTGAGGTAATAACTATAAGCGGCTTACATATCTTCGCTCACATCTCTTCGCTGGTGAAGTGGCTCTTTATTGACCATATCTATTTCTCCGCTTGCTCGTGTTGCTAGCCTGTCAAACCAATATCTCCAATAGTAGTTCCCAGGTGTCGCCAACAGTATTACTAATAAACCATACTGAGCAGACACGAAAATCAAAATTCGAATAGTTATTCACGGACGAGAATACATATAAAGCTAACTCCTTTCTTTTGCCATAGCTAATCCTAAACATGATTCTTATGAATCTTGGATAATACGTCAGGCCACGATCAATATCTATTACATGGAGGCGTGGGTATCGCGTAAAACTATAACTTATGCCAAGCGTACAACCAAGATACCTACTATACGTTTCCAGATCTTCGCGATGGGGCATCTCTATGTGGCGTGGGCGATTATATCAATATTCTGCGGCGAAGGGATCATCTCAACGGGCTCACGGTGCCCAACCTGTACAGCCGGAAATCCTGCCACAAATTGCGGCACCTTTCTCTCACATTCTATGTAAACCAACGCTGATAGTCTGGCGTTGATCCGCCCCTTACTATATTAGGGTATTTGCGGAAGATCTGGTATTGTTGCCTCTGCCTCGCTCTCTCCGAAGATATATAGCATGATTTGATACATATGATGCCCTTCCGTGGCTCCACGCACCTGACCTGCAAAACATTACAATGCAACCCAGATATGGTTATCACTCGTTAGAATGCACAGTATGACTCTCAACCGAATTTCTGGGTATAATCCTTCTCTCTATTAGTCAATTTAGCCGAATGGTTAAACCCATTTTCTTTGAGGAGCGAGGGCTTGAATATACAGTAGGTAGTGTTATGTTTGTGTTCAGGTGGCAAATCTACCTATCAGCCCCTCTTGCGGTTGCGTTTAGGTGTGGAACAATAACCATTGTGTCGACTCGTGCGGGGTTTGCTTAGTCTGGTTGGCACAACGACCTCAGACTAGGGTTTGCTGTTCCCGTGGATTAAACATAAGTAGATTACCTCACATACTATAAATTGTATAGGGACAGTCTCATCATAGACTCTAGCGCCCCGCGATTCTATAGAGTCACTAGGCTAGCTATCGATATCTCTTTTCCTATAGAAACTGACTCCTCTATTAGGATATGGTTAAGTAGACGGACCCTAGCCAAATTAATATAGCAACCCAGCCGGCGCAAGTCATGATCATTCGCTCGTCAAGTGGAGTAGCTGCATGATTCCCTATCCCATGCTAGTAACAGTAAGTATCTCTCAGCAAGAGACACCAAGCTGAGAAGCTTATTTTCGGCAAGCGAGGCGGTGAGGGGCGTACCGCATAATCTGAGACAGGGGGTTCTTCCTTCTCAGATTATGCGGTACCTAATGTAACTACCGTATAATTGCCTGAATTAATTATCAAAGAAGCCGTTCGTGGATGCCGAGACTAGGTAAGGAGTCTGTACAGGCTTCAGATATATACAAGATGGAACGCCCTTTCACAACACTTGAGGCAACCAGCAGCGTGTGCCAATAATAAATTGGTCTGGACACGAGAGCAACGGGCAACAGCATTTTCGTTGGTTGTCCCATCCTTTTCACCTCCGTTCCGGACTTTGAAGTCTTGCTTGTGCCAACCAGACTACGGACTTTGCAATTGTTGGCCTTCTAGTTGATGTTTGTATCGTTATTACGAATCCACGAATCCACGAATCGCAAAAAGATTGATACCTTATAACTCATACACCCCAGTGGTGATAGTGGGCTGTTTCTACTCGTGAATTGGTCGACCTTTTGCCCTAGTCTGGACTCGAACTTTGGCCCAAGTCCCGCTATTGGACCTCTCCCTGATAAAATCGGACTCGATTTCTCGCGATCGATCGAGAAACAAGCTTTCCTCAGCGCCATTGTACGTGCAGAGCCGAGAACAGCCGCGTCTTGGGTCTTCTCCAATATCAATCTCACCGCAAATCGATTAGATAGCCGCTCGACCAAGCTCACAATGTCCACTAACGAGCCCATAATGACAACTAACTCACCGCTGCACCAACCGCAAATGGTAATGCCCACCCCCGGTGAGACAATTACCACCGCAGAACGAGGCTTCCCCTCTGATTCCCATAAGAAGGAAAAGGACAAAAAGAAATACAAGCACCATCATCACCACAATCCTTCTACATCGGACGACTGTCTCTTCTTCCTGAATCAGTGCTGTAGTAGTACTTTGGTGGGAATTGTTGGGGTGTTGGAATATATTATATGCATGCGATGCTGTGCAGACTGTAACTGCAACTGCAGCTGTTCGGATTGCGATTTTTAATTTCTAGAGGAAGGGTTGGGGGAAGAGGTGGCAAAGAAGATGGGAGAGAGGAGGAACGCAATACTAGATACCCGATCTTTGACATTCAGACTTTGTTGGGAGCATCATACCACCATGTATGCATATCAATGCCACTATTATGGGTGGGGTTATATCTTGATACTCGAACTTCTTTACGACTTTTTCCCTTAACACTCTGTTGTTTGAGTTGTTATTTCTTTGTAGTGATATTTACGGTACTTGAAAATTTGGATGGGAATTTTGCGTTTCACGTACTCATATCTCGTTTCTTGCTATAATGTTTCATCCTTAATTGGGTTGTTGCACATGGCGCGCTTTTGGGTTGGTTTATATGAATGAATCTGCTGAGGTTTCATTGACACGGATTGAATAGGATCCATAGTAACAAACGTGGGATAATTCTCATTTCAAAGTCCAGGATCTCTCCCCCGCCAGATATCTTTATGCATTTTTGACACTTACAGAATGCAATTTGCAATTTAAAAAAAAATACGTCTAGGGATGTCTGCTGTGGGGCGATAGTGTTTCATCTGTATCTGTATTGACAGTTATAGCCGGATCAACTTCGAGCCTCGTGAACTCTTTCCTTCAGTAAGTTTGAATGGTAATCACTGCCTTCGCCTTACTGTAGATGACTCATATCGCTTTAAAAATTGCTGGTATACTTCATACTTAGTCTCATGCCAAGACCCTCTGGGCGACCAAGTACTGTTAGTACTATATTCTTAAAGATTATCATACCGCTTTATATCATTATTTTCAACACTAACAAAGCAAAAAAAATGGAAAAAAAAAACTGTTCACACGTCTCATCCCAAAGTGAAGGCAAGAAAAAAAGACAACCCGTCTCGCTCTCCCCTCCACCCATCTTCATCATTCATAATTTTCCTACTGTTCCTACGTTCCATACGCCCTACCCTGCCCTACCCTACCTTCAATCAGTAAGTAGTGCATAAATCTTTCCCGCAATAAGCTTTAATCCGTTCACGGTTACACTCCACCCGATACAGTAAGTGTCGTCTCCTCTTTCTCAATATGATCGTTGAAGCTTTTGTAAAAATTCCAATTGACATAGTTGGTGACGGTACCGTAGACGTAGCTCAAAGATTGGGTGTCGGTATAGCTTCACATCCAAGGATTCTGAAGCATTCCTTGTTCCATATCATTCTTCTTCGCCTCAACAATACAAAACTTTTCAATGATATATTCAAATTGCCCATCGATATGGATGTTTTTCCCCAGCATAGACTCTTCAACCAGGCTTTTGATTTCTGCACCGCATAAATCACTTACGAAAATAAGGATTAGGCAGATAAAATGTAGTCGTTTTGCTATAGTAATAGTCCCGAATTTGCGGCTAGCTTTGCATAAGTAGTTATGCAATTCTTTTAAATCAGTCGGAGGAATCTTCTCAGGTTCAATATTCATTGGCTGCGTAATCAATTCATAGATTTCTCTTATATTCGTGACATAAGAATACCCAGTGGAAGTGATTTCATCAATAGACTTAGCCTTCTTGTTAGCGTTTAATATTGGGTTGAGTTGTTCAAACTGCCTCTTTCTGGCCGGAGGAGTAACTTGCACGACATCTTCAAAGATTGTCAAGTTTTATCAGCATTGCATTGTGATGAGAGAAAGTAGAGTAGTGGAACTTAGTTGTGGTTTAATATGGGCTATAACAACGACAGTTAGCAAATATGCATGCTTAAAAGGAATGAGTGTTACTTACCAGGATGCTTGATTTATCAAGAGTTTCGAAATTTTCGTTGATCTCCAAAGTGCGTTGCCAAAAGTAAATACCTTTATCGCCTCGTATCAGGGATGTTGGCAACACAAAGTTCGAGCCGACTCGTGCTAGTAACCTGAAGGCTGGGCTCCTTGACAAGAATGGCCTCTTTGAGGTCTCCAATGGTTTCATCCAGGCCAATCACGACGGGAAAGAAACTTAGCTAGTCGGAGTTGTGGCTTATTGTAGTCTGGTTGGCACAGCACCCTCCTACGTAGGCTTATTGCTGTAAATATGAAAAGATTTTGGCTTGGCATGAAACTACTTCATACTAAGTAGTAGTCAAATTTAACTTGCAGATACTTCAGGGTAACAGAAAGGTGACACACCTCGCAGTAGTTTCTTGAATACAATTAGTAAGATCATCGTCGAGAATATTGATGGATATCTACTAATTTTCGAGACCTCTTCCGCAAATTTTCATCACAATGGTAGCCCATAATCCCCCCAGTTCTGCATACATATATGCTGGGCAGTGTCATTGTACTGTATGTATCCAATAGTGTAGCGGGCCTGGTTGGTCTCCAACAGCAAGAAATCGGCAGGTATGAAATGTGTTGGAAGGGGCAAAGCGACTTCTAATTCTTGTACGACAATAGCCCCACCATACCCGGGACCACGATATGGCGCAGCAGGCCACATGTCAAGGCTGTCCATATTCCTCCATCTGTTGAACACGATCCATCTTTGGAGGCAGGGTCTATCTGCCTTCTCGAAGAATGTTTCTCTCGATGCCCAGTATTGGCAACAGGCATCATCCACAATCGCCGCGATGGAAATGCGGTTCTTCCCGTGCTTATATCCAGCAAGCGAATAGAGTAGCGTGGTAAATATAAGCAGCAATGCCCATGACAATTTGGACGCACGTACAGTACTTATTATATATGTACCCTCAACCTTCCAGCCAGGAGATCGCTAGCTTTAAATATAAGGTGGGGGGGGGGTGGGAAGATGGGTTAGGGAGATTTTTGGAAAAACATTGATGTCAACGGTCTCCAAGTTGGCCACGTGTAATGAGACTCAAGGGTAACAGAGCTGCACAATCCGTCATAGTTGTAAATTTCATTATGTAGTCTATGGCAAGGATTAGAATCGTCTCCAAAGTGGTATCTTATCACAGGCCAGTGGAGGTTTCGATATCGATATATCTAACATCTCCATGCAGATAAATGGTATTCTAGAAGGTAATCTAGCCTATTGCATGAGACCTTAAAACGAATAATAGAATATATATATATGTATGATGCGTACCACAACATGACCATAACGGCTGACTCAAGCAAAAGATTCTCTTCTATTCCCCAAATCAAGTCGAAAAAGCATGCTCCAAAAACACCCTCACAGCATTCAACGCTTCAAACCTCACACTCGCATCCGAATTTGCCATCAACTGCATACACATCGCCTTCACTCCCAAACTCTCCCACACCTTCCTCTTCTCTGGGATCTCCCTAACTAGCACACCCACATCATGCGCCGCGACCGCCAACACAGTCTTATCCCTCTGGCCATTCCCACCTCCACATCCCAAAGCCCTCGCAAGACACTTCATCAACTCGCCATCATTCTCCTCAATAATTCTCCTTGCGTTCTTCTTCCAGAAATCAATATTAGTATGGGGTGGCGACCAGGATAAATGACCTGATCTAACCTCAGCGGCGTATTCGTCGAATGTTGTTTGGCTCCTTTGGTAGCTCTCGAGGGTCTCGATGAGATATGTGAGGTCAGAGGTGAGGTCTGGGTCGGAGGTGAAGCGGCTTTGGGTGGAGCGGAGGAGGGGAAGAGCGTTGACAACGAGGAGGGGGGGGAGGTTGATGCTGGGGACTTTAAAGGCAAGGTTGTATAGAATGGAGGTTGTGATGCGGGCAATTTTTTCTTTGAGGGAGGAGCGGAGGATTTGGGTCAGGGTGGGTATTAGGTCGTAATTACTGGAAGAAAGTTGTTAGTGGTGTGGAAATTATAATTTTGCGAGAGTTGTAAGGAACTCACGGGTGGATCTCCTCAGCAATGACTTCATCAAATGTGAGTTCCCAGAATACGAGGAGGACGTGATAGAGAACCTGTAAACTAACGCCTCCTTGGATGAGGTTCCCCACGTTGCTCATGTTCCCGTAGTTACTGCCATTCCCGGATCCGCCAGCAGCTGTTTCAAGGATATTAATCAAGGGCCGCAATCCCTCGTCACCCGCATCCCAGAATGTGATCCTGGCGTAGCTACTCCGGAGTAAGCTAACGTAGCTCTGGACTGCGACATCTTGCAGGTAGGTGTCGTTGGATTTCATGAGTGTCGCAAGGTATGATAGGTATGTTGGGAGGGCGGTCTTGGTGTCTTCCGGGGGCGCACCCTTGCTGTTTGTATGCTTCAGAGACACGGATAGTAAGGTGGTAAGGACCTTGGAAGTAAATACTGGTACAGTAGCGTCTGTGTGGGAGAGGAGTGGGAGGAGGTTGGTGTATGGGTGGGGGACGGAGAGGAGTGCGTCTGCAAATTCAGGTATACCTATAGCTTAGGGAATCAGTGACAAATTTCCTCACCCTATTGTACGTTAACTGCAGCATACTCTCAAGCAAATCACCCATTAACACCAAAATGTACTGAATGATGTTTGTATCTGCTCCACCTCTACTCCTTGCTGTCCTCCCCAATATTCCAGAGCCTTCTGTCCCATCTCCCAAAAACAAATTTGCATACGCCTCGAGGCCTTTCTTGACAATCTCTATACGCATTTCCAAAGGCACCTTGTCTATGGCCTTGATCTTCTCGACCTCGTCGGCGGTGATGATGTGCGCTCGGTAATAGCCGTCCCAGCCAATTGGACGGGCTCGGGTGTTTGAGCAGAGCTCTTCGTATGGCTGGCGCTCGAGGGACATGCTGAGAGTGTCGGGGAATATATGGCTGGTGCTGCTGGTGGGACGCCGGCCTGGGTGAATGGGGAGTTCGTCACGGTGCATACTGGTTGGTGGGTTGGGCCAATCACGTCGCAGAGCAGTGGTTTATGTAATGATGAAGCTTCGGCTTGGCGGGGAGAGCTTTGATTTAATGCGACTACTGTAATGTACTCTGGACTCTACATGTAACAAACAACAAATACATCAGCAGAACAACCTAACTACACCGCTTCTACATAAGCAATAGCACCTTGCCATGTTGAAGGCCTATTTGTCAAGTTGGCACCTGGATGGCTCCTATCCTCGGATACGAGACGTCGACAAATTCTGTCGAGAATGAACGGCTGCCGGGGCTCCAGAGAGTCATATACTTCGGTGTCACACGATACACATCAAATGCCACAAGAGCCAATACCAACATCGTTCATCCAATTTTGGTGTTCGTATCGCACCAGGAGTAGTGCCGAGGCGGCCCTGGTCATGACTCGGTCATGGGAGCAGTTATCTTGGCATGACGAGTTGCAAATATTTCCCATTTAGGAAATGCGCTGCGCAAGTGTCCACTTTTGGCAATATGTCAATACTTCCTGGCACTCCTCTATAACCTCCTTATATCATTATATCACCACTTTTCCTCAATCTCCGCAGCATCACCTTTCTCCCCTCTTTCCCGTAGTGGAGCTCGACTGCTTCCTCGGCGTCATTCGAAATAATTGCCAGGGTGACTTGGTTCAGGTGTAACCATCTCCACATTGTCCCAATATCACTCTACACCAGCAGGCTGAATCCAACGGCTGCTCAGCTTGAATTAGCATTGACATACAGCCAAAGGCGGTGTGAAGTGGGGGACGTAGTGTGATATACCTTCTTTTCTATGCAACTGCCTTGAACATTCTTATTCTCACCGTCCTTTCGTTCATTCTCTGCTTTCAACTAGCCTAGCACAGAGCCAGGGCCGCCGGAAATATCAAACCATTGAGCCCGTCCGGTGGGTGCTATTGTACTATTGAACGTAAAGTATAAGCTGGCTGACTAATTTTTCCCGAGAATAGGCTCATACACTCGTAGTCTCTCAGCAGGCTCACACTCACTATACCCTCACTCATGACGGATTTAATTGACTCGATACTCATCCCTCTACCAGAATCTACAAGACCATCTTTGAACAATTCTCCACGAGAAACATTGCGTCTGCCGCATGTTCCCCCTTACCCTCCGCCTGGTGTTGCACCACTCTCTCGTTTTCGGTCCGAGCGGCTTCTCCCTGCCCCGAATATGATATATCCAATTCCACCTACTTTTGCCAACATCCATATTACACCGCAATGCCCTGCATTACAAGGGGGCTCTGGTTCCTACAAAACACAAGATATATCGAAATCTAGAAAGACAAGGATATCCCCAGACAGGTTCATTCCGAGTAATCACTCAATCAATGCATTCCGCATGTCAACGCCTTTGTCACAACTTTCTCCTGAGGAAAAGCTTCTTCGGAGGTCAACTGGAACTGATATCTTCGGCCGTGGCCGCTCTTCGTCCCCCCCTTCTGGTTTATTACCCACAAATTATCGATCTCCAAGAACACAAGTCAGTAGAATTACGGCTGCTGGAAGAGCTATTTATGTGGGAGCTGGAAGTTCGAGGGGAACAGAGGTGAACATAAATGTCTTCGGTGATCAAGAAAGCCCTGAAGTGGAGAGAGAGCGTCATGAGATGCGGCTGGCGGCGGCACTTGGTGTCGATCGGTGTGCAAAGGTTTTGAGCTTCGTACGAGAGCCGGTTGGGAAGGCTGCAGCTGCCACTGTAGATATTTGGTCTCGTGGAAGAGAGAATTGTGTGTATCCCTGGATTGATTGTCATACTCACTCACTGACATTTCAAAAAGATAATATGAGTCCACAAAAGAAAGTAGCGAGTCCTCAAGCATTAATAAAGAATGGCACAATTCCAACCACCCCGTTTCGGGTGCTCGATGCGCCCGGCCTTCGAGATGACTATTACTGCTCCCTGCTTGCCTACTCCGCTGTGACTCATTCTCTTGCCGTTGGGCTTCATTCAGATGTCTATACTTGGACAGAGAGCACGGGGGCTACTCCATTTGAACAATGGTCGGCAAGCCATGTTACTTGTCTTGCCTTCTCCAGTACAGCTAGCAAGAAAAATATTCTTGCCATTGGGAGGATTGATGGGAATCTTTGTCTCTGGAAGCCCGGTGAAGCAAAACCCAGAATTGAGCGGATGCATACAGCAGGTGTAGCTTGTATTAGCTGGAGGCCTACTCTGCAAAAACGCTGGGATGCTTCTTTTACAGCGGTTAGCACAACCGATCAAGACATGATTCCGAGGCTGTCAAACTCATGGGTCGATTGTGAAGATTTACTTGTTGGAGATGAAATGGGCATCGTCTATTATTACACAGTCTTATGGTCTGACACTACTCCTCCAAATACGGGTGACAGGAGAACTGAAGCCGGGGGCGCCAAAATCAGGCTCTTGAAAAAGATTATTTCTCACACGCAACAGATCTGTGGCTTAGCATGGAGTGGGGATGGCACCCAGTTTGCTACTGGTGGTAACGACAATGTTGCCTGTCTTTTCAATGTTGAAGATATATTCGTGCCATCTTTGCCTAATGAGTCTAGAGAGTCACGACTGAAAAGAGAAAGAGGGAAGTACAGATGGACCCATGGAGCTGCAGTGAAAGCTATGGCATTCTGCCCTTGGCAACGCACTCTACTTGCTACTGGTAAGAAGGTTTCCGTCCATGTCGAGATAGTCACTAACGTTTGTCTATAGGAGGAGGCTCAAATGACAGATGCATCCACTTCTATCATACCTACTCTGGAGCATGTCTCGCCACCATCAATGTCTCTGCCCAAGTCACCAGCTTGCTGTGGAGTAATTCACACAGAGAGATCGCAGCTACCTTTGGTTACGCGAATCCAGATCACCCTATTCGTATTGCTGTGTTCAGTTGGCCAGAGTGCAAACAAGTGGCGGCTATTCCGTGGGGTGAAGATATGCGTGCACTATATGCAGTTGGGTACCCGGGTGGGCCCATTGAAGATAGTATTACTGAGGAAACATATGACGATGTAGATGGATATATTTCAGAAGAAGATTCGGAAGAGGAATGGGTAGGTTTGGAAAGGCAGATACTGGCCCGGGGAACACTGAGCATTAGAAATAGGGTAGCTTTATCTACAAATAACTCTGGCGATGCTGGAGTTACTAACGGCGTGGAGCCTCCAAGAGGAAGACCTGCTGATACAAGTACCCTCATGGATACTGCCATACCAACGACTACTGCAGCCAGGACGAACACAAATAGCCGCAGTCGTAGCCGGGGAAGGACTGCCCCCCGGGTACCAGAATCGGAGCCTCAACCAGAACCAAGAGCACCCGAAAGGAGAAGAAACTCTTCATCCGCTGCACAAGCTGCTTCTTTGAGAAGAAGGCGTACAAGATCTGGCAGAGGCACAGCTGCTCCAGGCACAGACCGTAGGAAGGGCTTGCAAAGGCATAGTGATGGGTGTATCGTCGTGGCAGCAAGTGACGAGACTGTCAGATTCCATGAGGTGTGGAGTGACTGCCGGAAGGGGATTATTGGATGGAGGGGAGTACTTGGTGGAAGTGATATACTCGAGGGGCTAGAAGGCATCGAGAAAGATGGGGGAGAAACAATTCGCTGACCTAAGTTGGCGTGATGGCTGTCGGTTTGTTCCGAAACGTGTTCTTTTTATGACTGGTGAATGAATGGCTTATGGTGACTTGCCTTACCTAGATGCGTATTGCATGGCGTTTATATTGTCTTTTCAGAAATGTGTTTATGTGCTGAATTCGGCCGGTTTACCTATAATAAGGCAGAGCATGGAGGGTTATTGAGGTGTCTCTGGGAGGACTGCAGATATATATATGCTGTCTTGGTTTATGGTTCGTTCGTTTTGTTTGTATTCTTTTGTGGTTTAAATTTCTCTTTGCTGGATTGTGGTTCACAGTACAGTATAGCCAGTGCTGTGCACTTGTGTTTGATGGCTTAAGAGGTCACTGGTGTTTTATGACATAGAGTTCTCTTTTACAGGGAATGGGTACATAATGAGGGGAGAAGGTTGAGGAATTGAGGGAGAGAATGTCGACGCCATTGAGCAATAGAGCCAACTAGACTACACACCTCACGATGGGTATAAATATTAATCAGGCTGAATTGATAAGTATCATTGTGCAGTTTCTGCCCCATAATCATCACTGACTCAATTGTCAATTTCAGCTCACGGTAGATTATTCCCAAATCAACCTCAGACTGACTAAACCAACCTCCTACCTTACGGTATTCACATTGCTCTCAAGTAGTAGATACACATATTTCGGCATCAGGTTTAATCTAAAAGAAGTCCGCTAGAGAAAGGCCGATGAGAAAGAGAAAAGACTAGAAAGCACTTCTGACTAGACTAGACTAATAGAAGGAAGTGAAGGTTTGGAGTGTACAGAATACAAATAACTTAGTCCTCAGCGGTGGTAGGTACTGCTGCACAGTATGTATTGGGGTGGGGTGGGTTGGGGAGAGGGGTTGTTTGTTGGAATTTGGGAATGAGTACATAGGGTAGTGGTTTGGGAATCTCCCGGTGTGGTGATCTGTTGAGGGCAAGATAATGTTGTCCCGCATATTCTTCAATATTTAGTGGTGGCTCGGTGGGTTCGAATCGCAACTGTAGCAGTATGGGGTGGGATGGCGTATGAAGCCGCCCACGAGGAGTGACCCCCTCTGGGTGTCGCTTGTGGTCGATTCGTAGATGGCGTAGAGTGGATGCAGCCATGGATTCCATCTTGGATTTGCACGGTGTGTTCTTCCTTTAGTCTTTGGGCCCCCTCTTCTCAGGCCGTTCTCCTCTTCCTACTTCTCACCTATCCCTCCTCCTTCTACAGTCCAAGTAAATGCACTCAAGCCGAAACCGCCACCGTTGCTCCTCCCATCACCGCTGGCACCTTTTTTAGATTCTCATCCAGGTCCTCCTGTTTAAATTATTAGCCCCTGTTTAGAGTTATCCATTAGCATAGATTACTCACCGGCTCAAAGATAACCTTAATCATCAACGAACAACTCGGACACACTGCGACGTCCTCCCCCTCCTGGAGATCGTAGATGGAGATTTCGAAGCGGTCGCCGCAGGGACAGGGGTAGTGGTAGAGCTGGAGAGTGGGGTCGAAGGTCATGTCCTCGATCTCGATTTGGTCGTAGATGGAGTCTTCTTCAGACATGGTGGGCTGTACTGTGCGTATGGATGTTGATAGGAAAATATTAGGAATTGATGATGTTGCCCCATAAGTATTTACAGCTGGGGGTGGTGGGGCGGTGCTAGGCCTTTTGGGGATTAGCTTTTTGCCCCACCAAAGCCGGATTTTGAGCGACAAAGCCATAAAATACTGGAACTTACCCTCAACACACAACAACCAGTACAGTATCAAATCACCATGTACCCTCCACTCCCAGTCGAGCCCCTCCCCAACGAGCCCTGGGACGTACTCATTGTCGGCACTGGGCTTAAGCAGTCTCTTCTCGCCTGGTATGTCCCTCCCCTCGCAGCATCTCTCCCGGATTCAGTAGCTAAACGCCGCATCCACGCAGCGCCCTCTCCCGCGCCAACAAAAAAGTCCTCCAACTTGACCATAATAACTACTATGGCTCGTCCGAAACCTGTTTTGCGCACCTTCTTGAAGGTGAGGGATGGGCATCTCAAGTCAACAACTCCTCCCGGCGACTTCCCTTCTCCCATGCCAGAATCTGGCGAGACGAGGCCCACTTCCCCACTAGTGATGGATATAAAGCGGGGAGAGGGTACACATTGACTCTGGCGCCAAATGTGATTTATTGGCATGATAAGTTGCTTGAGGTGTTGAGAAATGCGGAGATGACAGGGGGTTTTGTGTGGCAGGCTGTGGGTGCTTGGTGGGTTTATGAGGAGGAGAGGAGGGTGGGGGATGAAAGTAGTGAGGCTGCGGTGCTGGGGGGTTTGATGGCTGGGGCAGCAGTGGAGATTGCAAAGGCGGGTATGAAAGCAAAAGCAGGGTGGAATAAGGGAAGGGGGAAAAAAAAGGTTGAAGGTGGAGGGAGTGCTACACCGGGGACAGGGGCAGGAAATAACTCATCGTCAACTACACTTTCAGTAACAGACAGAACCCCAGCTGCATCTACAACTACTCTCCGCACAATACCCCCAACAGCAGCTACAACAACTACTCCACCCATCCTCAAAGAAACCCCTTGCACATTCGAAGACATCGCCTGGGATTCCTCCCTAACCGACACCCATCGCACCACCCTCGCCTCCTTCCTCCGCTACCTCCAATCCCACTGCACCATCCCCACATCCTCCCCAAACACCACCCTCTACGATTGCCTAACCACCGCTTTCCCCCTCCCCCCCCGCCTAATCTCTCACATCCACGCCCTCACCCTCCTCCCTACCTGCCCTTCAGAAACCCCCCTTTCTCTCGCCCTCCCCCGCTTATCTACTCACCTCTCCTCCCTCGGAAAGATCCCCGACGCAAGAAGTGCTTCTGCCTTATTAGTCAGCTACGGCGGCGCAGCCGAGATGTGCCAGGTATTTTCTCGGGGTGCGGCCGTAGCCGGGGCGGTCAACGTCCTCGCTCGAGGAGTTACGAGTTTATCCCCCTCATCTACCGAGGAAGGAAAATGGGAAGCAACGCTATCTACAGATGAGAAAGTCACCGCACCATGGGTGGTTGGTGGGCGATGGGATCTACCCTCATCGGCATCATCTGTGGATAGTGTTAGGAGTGGGGTGAAAAGGATGGCGAGGGGGATATATATTATCGATCATCCCTTGGATGTTCTGTTTAAACAGAAATATGCAGATGAGAGGATTACGCCTGGTGGGTGTGTGTTGGCTGTCTTTGAGGAGAAGAAGGGGATGCCAGTGTATATTCTTGCGAGGGCAAGCTCGCCGGGGGAGTGTCCGAGTGAGAAGAGTATACTTTATGTGGGAATATTACTTTGTCAGGGGAGAGGGGAGGAGGAGGGAGACGAGGAAATCGAAAAGGCGTATCGAGTCCTTGATAATTCTGTGAAAAAGGTCCTAGACCGGATCTCCGCAGCTCAGTCATCATCATCATCACCATCACCTTCAGATCAACCATCCGAAACCCAACCCAACCCACCCCAACCGGAAATCATATACAAAATCCTTTACACACAATACGCCCATTCCCCTTCCACCATCACCTCCTCCACTTCCACCACCACCTCCGACTCTTCGAACAACCTCGTCACGTTATCTGACCTCCCTTTGGATCTAGCCCTGCAAGGGAAGATGCTAATAGAGGAGATACTACGCGTGTATGAGGATGTCCTTGGCCTTGTGAGAGGAGAGGGCGCTGAGGCGTTTTTGATGGTAGGAGAGGAGGTTAGGAGGTTGATGAGAGAAATGGAGGCGGGGGGGGAGTGAGTGTGTGTGTGAAGGGTGTGTACGTATGTATGGAGGGTTTTATTTATTGTGCTTATGGGCAGAGTGTTTGCAGTATATGGCGTACATGCGAGTTGGAGAACTAGAGAACTATATATGGTCTAATGTGATCATATGTCTATTTGAATTCGATGTATATGCGCCATTAGTTGGCTATTAAGTATGCAGCCAGACTAAACTACTAGAACTTCAAGCACTGACGAGGGGAATGTATTCAAGGCCTATCCTGAGGTCCGCTGCTTGATGACCTAAACTATGTACAGATAAAAGACGGGATATTTAATGCTCAATTTAGCTTTGCAATTTTTCAATCCGACTATACTTGACTTGAGACAGGATGTTGGAGCTTGAGGATAGGGGAGCCTCTGAAGCTTGACTGTCTCTACATGATATGTGACTACTACCCTCATCGGCATCAACTGTGGATAATGCTAGGAGTGGGATGAAAAGAATGGTAAGGGGGATATATTATTGACGGTCCCTTGGAGATTCTATTTAAACAGGCATGTGGAAAAATGGAAGGATTAGATGTGTGTTGAGTGCTCGGGGTATATTCTTATGGGGGCGAGGACAAGTACGGCTGCACAACCCCTCGCAGGGGAGCTAATCAGGCTACTAGAAACTCCCATAAAGTAACAAGGTAACCGAGGCTACACAGGCCTGATATGGCAACGATATTAGAGCACCAAAGAACAAAGAAAAAAAAGAAAATATCACGCCAGGAATTGATACCCAAAACCCCAAACTTTATATACTCGGATTACCGGATGTACGAGAGCTAACATCATAGCCGCATAGTCTGGTTGGCACAACACCCTCCTCGGGTTGTGCCAACCAGACTATAGTGTTGTGCCAACCAGACTATAGCCGCAATAGGCGTCGGCATCCCTAGCCTATCCAGTTCAGGTAGTATTTGCCCTAAGGACATGTCGTTTTCAGCTGAGAACTGATGGGTTCCCGACCAAGAAAGAGCAGACCGCTCACGTTCACAACGCTCGCAAATCCTTATATATCTTAACGCCCGAATCTTTGTCCTAATTCTAGCCTCCTCGCAAACTATACACTCCCCCTATTGAAGGCCATTGATTTGGCGAAATGCTACAAAGTCCTCGTATACGAACCGAATTCTCGTTGCTGGTGGAGACAGAGAGGGGGAGAAGGAGAAGCACGGTGAGGAAGAGGGTAACGGTGCGTAAGAGGAGAAGGATGAGAATACAGGAGAGGTTCAAAACTTGAGGAAGTTTGCCGACCTCGGGAAGGTGTTACTGATCTTGATCTTCGTATATTCCTTTCTGTTCGTCTCACTGACACATGGGAAGTATCATCCTCAGCTCTCCACTCTCAAGCTCTGCTCTCTCAAAGTCTCCTCTCTCTTCCGCTGCAAACCGATTAGTTAGACCAATATACTACATGTTTTTGATGGAGTCCTCACCGTCATCTTCATAATTCTCTTGCTCCTACACGGACTGCATGTCTTCATACGTACGCCATCCTGGGTTAGTGTCCAGAGAGCTGGATAGTATTTACGATAACAACAGGCGCGGCAGATTGGATGAATAGATATCGGATACAGTAGGGGTGAAGATTTGATTGCTAGTAATCAAGTAAGCTGCGCATTAACTGTTGTAAAACTACAGGGAGAATGAGTTCATATGCAGCGGAAGAGATTAATTGATTGCTAGTATCTCGTTATCTCAATCGATATAGACAGTTTTGTGCGGCTTAAATAAACCACGGAACAGGGAGCGCAGACAATACCAGAGAACAGCGACAGTAGACAATAGTGACGGCAGACAGCGATAGCAGACAGCAACGATACCAGACAGAGCTGAAAATAGTGACAACAGACAAAGAATAGCTGTGAACAAAGAAGGTGTGCAGAACAAGGTAAAGTATGCAAAACAAAGGCTAACAAAGAACGAAGATATTGAACAATCAAATTGATCTTCCGATCGACAAGCATATTCTTTCAACATTAACGTACAGAACATGGAGCTCACGTGCATAAAGTCACATGATCTATAAATCTTGGCAGCGCCAAGCAATAGGAGTCTACCTAAAATAAAGTACACTTCGTTTCAATTTCAAGAAAATTGGCAACTTCGTTTGCCAATAGCCTAAGTAGAGAATGAAGTTCCCAAGGGAAGGGCGGAGTGAAGGAGTGCAGTGAGATATCAAACGGTTAAATCTCTCTAAATTGCATTTCATATCCCTGTTTTATTGCATCAGGTCCTCGGTTAAGCTAAAGTTTTGGTTTGCATAGTTAGTAGAATAGCGAGCATAATTAGAAATGCAATGGAGGAGAGATGTTCATGATGTCGGCTTCTTTCACCAAGTTGCCTGCTTGGCGTTACTAGCTCAATCGGGTATTTTTGACCCCCATTCCTGACTGATAGACCCATGACCATGACCATGACCATGTATTCAAAGTACGAAAGCGATGGCCCAAAAAAAAACAATTGTGTCCCCATTTCAGATTGAAATATTCACCCCGAATATTTAGTCTACATTATAGCAGTGGGGAATCCTTCATAATAAAGACCTCAGATATGAACTCACACTACTCTTTTTACAACAAAAGCTGACCCATTTGACAAAATCGTCAAATTCACCACAACCCCAGGTCATCAAGTGCTCCGAAAGTTAAGCATAACTTTCTGAAACTCTTTAACTAACTACAATTTCTCTAGCACCTTCCTAAGAGCCTTGGGGCAAGGTGAGCAAATGGATATGTACCAGATTTGGATGGTCACGGTACATGGCAACCACATTATAGTATAAAATTCCGATTTGGCTTCTTGCGGTGTTGGGGCTCACCTAGTAAATGATCACTCCTCACCCTGAGTCGGTTCGTTGATTTTTCGAGTTTTCGTCAATTCTAGTGCGAAATTACTACAGTACTCGGGACCGACATACTACCAGTAATGCATGTACATTGATCAAGCTCAACACCTCTGCATTGCAATTCACCCTAACAACAGTCTCCTAAATATTACTTCCCGCTACTATCTAGCTTGGGGGAGGTCTTCTTGGCCAATGATAGAGTACTTCGATAGAGCCGTTAAGATCTTCGATCACAATTTAGGTTTGGGACCCGGAATTGATCAAGCATTTGGTCTCGTATCTCGAGCCTCATCAATCTAGTCTGGCATCCAGCTCTGGTTGATGATGCATCGGTTGAAATTGCTACAGATGTATTATCTACAATTCGTTTCCGCCATGTTACCGCGAAACCCAGCAAAAGCGAGCCTTTATGAAAAACAAATTCAAATAAAAAAGTCTCTGTTCTCAATTTGTTCTCAATTAACATGTACCTTTCCAAGTTGCCAAATACATGTCTAGGAGAAGCCTTTCCATCTTCGTCTTCACATGTAGTAGATGTGTAAACTCCATACACATTTTGTCAATACCACACCAATATGTCTAACTCAGGAAATTCAATCAGGTTTCACCATTAGTACTTTTCTGATATGGGGTAGCGATGTGCTGATTTCAGCTTAGATAACAGCTTTTGATAGTGTTGGTCAGTTGTGAAAGTTTCACGGTAATACTCTCCTCCGGAGTGGGTTGCAATTAGGCCATTTTCGCAAAGTGTCTGGGGCCTTCTAGAGCCCCCGCTATAAATCTTGCGATCAGATAGAACCCATAAGCAAAATAATCACTAGACATATATACTGTACTTTGATTTCTTCCATCTTTCCATCCAGTAGTCGTCTACTCGGGAAGTTCTCCGGCGAGCCCAGGAGTCATACAGTAAGACAAGCTCCCCCAACACCTCTCGTCGACAAGATTACCTCTTCACGTCTCCTTCTGAAGTAGAGACATGCTGTTGCAGGGCCTCTGTGGGGAGATATGCGTCATAGAGATAATAGGGGCGGATTTTCCGTGCAGGGTGTCGATAGATGACCCGGTACAACAATCGCCATTCTTGCCTGCACTGACGTCCGCGTGTATTGAGGATTCGGGCCCGTTTAGGCGCATGACAGATGGATATTGATGTGCATTGGGTATTGGAAAATTTCCGCTGCAAGCCACCTAAGCTTTCGAACCCGCCTCTTGATCGTATTGTGGAGGTGCTTAACCGCTTGAGATTATATTTGTAGTACCATGGCTGCTTGTAAAATGTCAAAACAAACAATGCGGGCTTAAGCGGGGATTGCTTCGAATACAGTTGAACTTGTACATGTCTTATTGCATGACTCTCAGAGGGCTTTTTAAAGTAGGTGTCAAGTTTTCCTATACTGGATACACAGCACTACCAGACTAGAATGCAACTTTGTAAGAGTCGGTCCCGTGATTGCAGGTATAAGGCCTCCATCCCCTCACCGCACACCAAAATAAGCAATTTTTACCCCGCCCCACGTGACATTTTGAGCTCTGCAGGTTAGCTAATATAGATGGTGATTAAATATTCCTGTATGGGTCTGGGCTGCCAACCAGACTAGGTAAACTAAGGTCTGGGATGGGACTAGTTTAGTCTGGTTGGCACAACACCCTCGTAGACTAGTTGTGCAAGCTTCAGCCAGGATGGGAACCACAAGGAGAGGCCATTAGAGATTAATTATCAATTAAATACTTTATATAAGTCAATTCGTGGTAAATTTGATGCCGTAGCAAATGTCTGATGCCCATCTCACTTGTCAGCTACCAATCCAGACATTAAAACAAATCATGCGTGTAGTGTTATAGTAAAAAGATCAGACAGCAGTTGGCAAACAAAAAGTTTCTCAACATGATAATTCAGAACAGGTCTGTGTAGTGAATTTTGCTTTTCATCATAAGAAAGGAGTACAGAACCGGGTAGAGTAAAATTAAAAAAACCAACCTCAAATAGCATTGAGAGCCCCACTTAAAATAAATCCGAAATCTGATACATGACTACAGCTTCATCTTCATCCAGTAGTGGCGAAGACGGAAAATAATCATTCGGTCCTGAATGGCGAATCGGGAATACTCGAGGACGGGCTTGCAAGTGGTTCTAGAAATGGTTGTGGCTGCGGTTGTGGTTGTGGAGGTAGTAACCCCCATATGTCTCCATCCCTCTGCTTTACCCCTGCAACAGGTTTCTTTTGTCCAGCCTTGCTCTTGAGAAAGTCCTTGATGCTCCGCTGTTTGGGGTCTGCACGGGCAGAACCGATGCCTCCCGCTGTACGTTTGAGTCCCTTGAGGTGCCGAGTAACGTTGATTTCCTTCACTACTAACTCACAGTCGAGTTTGTAGCTCATTTGAGGCGGTATCTTCAAGACCAGTGTTTCTGGTGCGAGCGGATCCGGAGGCGCAGGAGAGTGTAGCCGTATATGAGTATAACCGGTGTTATCCCATCGAGGCGTCTTGCCAACGATAAACCCTGCCTCAAATGCCTCGGAAGAGACGGTGATGATGTGGAAGCGTGCGACGAGCTCACGGAAAAGAGTGGCGAGAAGGATGCCATGGGAGATGATGGCGACAGTTTTAGTGTGGTATGAGGAGTTAATTGGATCCCGAGAATCGTCAATGAGGGGGAGGATGTAGGAGTCGATAAAGACGTTGGCTCGATTGGAAAGGGACTCGTGGGATTCGGATCCGATGGCTTCATAATGGGTTTCGCTAGAGCCGGAAGAAGAGGAGGAGGAGCGGATTTTAGAGGTTGAATGTGCGGCGCCTTTTTGATAAAAGGACTTGGGGTCGACCTTTCTTCGCTTCAATTGAGGAGGTGCCTCTAGGTAACTTTTCCCTTCTAGACTGCCAAAGTGCCGCTCAACCAATTCCGGGCAACGCGTGACCCTAAGGTCGAATTCTTCCAGATAACCAGGAGCATCTCGAGCGGCCCTATGAATGGCGGTCGCAGTTTGATGTGCTCGTTCGAGAGTCGATGCGGCGATGTGTGTGATGCGATGTGCTTGACCCCTGACTAGGGAGGTAGCTAGGGCCTCCGCCTGAAGGATGCCATGGTTGGTGAGAGGGGAGTTTGTTGTTCCAGCACTGAATTTTATGATGGCCAGTTAGCTACCAGTGTCGCAGCAGTGCCGGAGCAGGGAGTGGGGAGGAAGGGGCCACACACTAGTTATGACGGACGTTGTCGACGGTTTCGGCGTGCCGGATGAGGAGGATCGTGGTGATCTGTGAGTGGCTGCCTCGGTGGCTGTCCTTGGTGGTGCTCTCGCCGGGCAAAGTATCGTGAGCCGGCTCTTCTCGGTATACAGGTGTGCCTCTTGTCATGGCTCCGTCCGTCGATGTCGAGTCTTCCCCGTCAGCGAACGTTTGCCGCCGGCAGCTAGGGCATGCCCTGGCCTTGGCCACGACTTTGTGCACTATTGCACCTAGTGCCACGCACACAACAATGTAGGCGATAGAGGCGCCAAACCCCAGCAAATTCACACAACCGGACACGACAACCGACGACTATCGCCAACTAAACGACTTCACCTGGAGCAGCCTGAAAGCTTCTAAATAAAAAGTCGTTCCAATCATGAAGCTCAATATCGTAGGTCATCTCTGCTGGTTTGGATTTGGATCTTTAGGGCTGAAATTTTCAATTTGGAGGTCAATGAGTACTGACGTGAGCTGTCTAGGCGTATGCACTCCTTCTCACCCTGCGCACACCAAGATATACAAAGCAATAATCTGATAAAAACCTTCCTGCCACTCAATTCAATAACTGACGTTTTTTATCCCCGACATTACAGATACCCCGCCAACGGCACGCAGAAGCTCATCGAAATGGACGATGAGCGTCGTCTCCGTGTCTTCATGGATAAGCGCATGGGTCAGGAGGTTTCAGGTGATACCGTTGGTGATGAGTTCAAGGGATACATCTTCAAGATCACCGGAGGAAACGACAAGCAGGGCTTCCCCATGAAGCAGGGTGTCATGCACCCAACCCGTGTTAGGCTTTTGTTGTCCAAGGGGCACTCTTGCTACCGGCCAAGGCGTACCGGTGAGAGGAAGAGGAAGTCTGTCAGAGGGTGCATCGTCGGCATGGACCTCGCTGTGTTGTCTTTGGTGATCGTCAAGCAGGGCGAGAGCGACCTCCCAGGGTTGACCGATGTCAGCCTTCCCAACCGGTTGGGACCAAAGCGGGCTACCAAGATCAGGCGATTTTTTGGTTTGTCCAAGGAAGATGATGTCAGTAATTATATCGGATGTTCTGGGTTAAGGCAGAGCATGCTAAATGGGTTGTTCAGGTCCGAAAATACGTTGTTCGCCGTGAGGTTAAGCCAAAGAACACCGATAAGACATATACCAAGGCTCCAAAGATCCAGAGGCTCGTTACTCCTCAGCGCCTCCAGCACAAGCGTCACAGGATCGCTCTCAAGAAGAGGAGGGCTGAAGCTGCCAAGGATGCTGCTGTGCGTTTTTCCCATTCAAAATTATCTCAGGTCACAATTTGCTAACATTGCACCCCCCATAGGCTGACTACGCTAAGCTTCTTGCTACCCGCGTTGCCGAGGAGAAGAGCAAGCGTGAAGACATCAAGAAGAGGAGAGCCAGCTCCATGAGGAAGGCATAGATGCACCATTCAATGCATTAGATCTCCCTTCTCTACTTTCCTTTTTCTTGTTTTATAATCATCATGCTGTCCTCTGCTATTTGCTGGTACTACTGTTGCTTCCGGGAATGAAACAAAATAATCATTGACAAATATCTTTTTCTCTCCATCCAACGAACAACACTTCGAAACAAGAGGAAAAAGGTGCATCTGGGATTATGGTGTTGTGTAAACGATGGAAACCCCCGGTCTCAACCAAACCATTTTCCTCCGATTTACAAAATATCAAAACAAGGTTTTTGCACATACCTCCCGACGAAGTTCTGTTATTAGTGTCAGCAAGCAGCAAATGGACGTGGTGATTTTGGCTCATGGTGTTGGGGGTTGGTTTGTGTGATGGGTATTAGGGCGGGGGGTGGAAATCTACCTCTTTTAACAAGCTACTAAAAGAGGGCGTCTTTTTCATTTCTTTAGGGTCATCGCTTTTTCTCCATCTTGTGCTTATTTACTTTTCGGTTCCTTTTATTTTTTTTTGTCATTCTACTCGAGGGAAAAAAAATAGGAATTGTATTTTGACGACTGACTAGAAAGCCCGCGCGTGACTTTCGTCATTCTGTAGTCTGGTTGCATGACCCCTACGCAGGAGGGTAGATCTGCAAAGCAAAGTCCTCGACCAGTTATCCTGTTCATCTCAGTGACAATTAATGTTTCCAACCCTACGAACCCACAATCGATAATGTCAAACATTAAGGACCATCTTGATCACAATGCAAGGAGTCATATAAAATACATTCGTACCAGTAGTAATATTATGACTATGCCTGTTAAACATAACCGATCAGGTCATATTAGGAAAGAGAAACCTTAGAAGAATTAGAGAGGATGGTCCTCCCGATGGTATCGTATATACAGTGCTAGAATAATAAACCAAATTCTAAGGTTGATTGTTCAATTGCTCTATTCCACCGTGAAATCCTTCTATGACCATCTATGAGAGTAAAAGTCTTATAAACATAGACCCACCCCATTTTAAGCGTGTAGGCTAGTTGTATCCTATTCCGAAAAAAAAGAGAGACATAAAAAAGAAACGAACTTGCCTCAATCCCGCTGCGCTGCGCTAAGCCAGAGGGTATTGGCGTGAGAGAACCTCAATCCTGCGGAGCAGATTTGCCAGAATAAACCCTTACGTAACATGGTACACAGAAAGAATCAATCGCATACTAAGTAGACTTCAGAGAAACAAAAAGCAAGAGAAATGTGCGCCAAACACACCTGAGAGTGAAATATAAGGCATCCGAATCGAATTAAAGAGGATAAATGAAAGAGAAAATATTAAGCAAACAAAAATGTAAACATACAATGGGATATCAACTTCCGTGAATTTCTAAGAAACAATAACATAATCTACAATCTCCCGAACCCTCCAATTTGTGGCTTTTCATTACAGCGTCAGTGGCTGGTTTCTTCATATACCCATTATTATCATATCTCTTGCATTTGCAAAAACAGAGCAATAAGGATGCCAATGTCAGTGCGTTGACCTCATGAAACGGCAGAAAGAAGGAGGAAATGGTAGTGGTATATAGCTTGTAACCAAATCAGTCCGCGGTTATGGTCTTTCTCACCTCACTCCACTTATTCTTAAGAATATCGTGTTCGTTGCTAACCTACACAGCACAACTCAGATGTTAGCATTTTGACTGCCAGTGCTAGGCAGGGTAAGATCATACCTGTGCTAGCTTCATTTTAGTTTCAACGAGCTCCTTTTCCATCTCAAGCATCTGCTCCTCCAATGACTGGTTTTCTTGATGTACCTCTAACTGCCTCGCGATGAGGCGGTCTAGCTCTGCTTTGAACTTGGCCTCTACCTCCATCGGCTGGCTCTCCACTACCTTCTTCAGCTCTTCGACTTCCCGTGCCAGTTCAGCGTTTTCGTCGGACAAATGACTGTTCTCCATATTCTTGACTACCATGCCATTCAACAAGTCTATATGCTCCTTATTAACCAACTCCAATTCATCTTCTAGCTTCTTCACTTTTGCGGAAAGTTGGGCATTACTATGCCTTAGGTTCTCGAGTTCAAGTTCGTTCATCCGCTTGATCCGCTCCGCTTCCGTCCATTCTACCTCATACTTAAGGAGCATTTCCCGCGTAATCTTCACGGAACAAGCATCTTGAACCATAAGATTGGCTCTATACACCTCTTTCTCGCCACCATTACCAAAAAACCCTGCTTCCTTAAGTAGAGTTGCACTTGGTGTACCATCAAGGTAGACATCAAAGAGCTTTTCTTTTAAGAATGGCCCCAAAGACTCAAAGTCCTTCCTCAGCAGAGCCTCGGAATTCTTTGTCATTAAGACGATACCGAATTTCAAGACAGCACCTTCAACGCCCTCACTAAAGAGTAAGTCGAAGACGCGAAGTACAAGCTGGAGTGGAAATTTGTAAGTGAATAGCGTAAGAAACCACTGGGCGGCGTAAAGGGACGACTCAATCCCCTGTCGTTTTAGATGAACGGAGAGGCGGGGCTCTACATCTTCCAGGAGACGGTCAAACTGGTAGAGACGCAGCTCTAATCCTTTCATTTTTTCCTGGAACATGCTACGGAGATTATATTTGCACATCAATTTCACGAAAAGGCAAAATGCTTCTTCCTCGGGCATCTTGTTACTCAGTTAGCGGTCATTTCGGATGACGGAAATGTGTTGCAACTTACGTTCATTAGGAGTGGGGTTGCCACAAATGTCATACCCTGTGTGTACCCAATCTCGGGATCGAATAGCGCGTAAGCTTTACAGACATTGAGAAGTGCCTTCTGGTCAACTTTATATTTTCCGAAACTTGTTCTATCGCCAAGGTCCTTTTTGATCACCTTCTCTAGCTGCGTCACGGTTTTTTTTGCCCATTCTCCGGTCAGGAGGGTTGTTCTGGAGGAACTGATATCCAGTCTCGGAGAGCCCACTTTGGGGGAGCCGAGGCGAGACGATCCGGGGGAAGATGGTATGACGGCCGTCGGCGGCCAGTGGCTCCTAAAAAGGGGTCTTGCATCGACTGCCGTTGCCTGAGGGCCCAATGCTAAAACTTCCTGATACATCCCCTCTAGCTCAGTAGACTTTGATTGGGCCATACTCTGCCAGACAGTTCCCCTAATAGTCTGCGGAATACCCGCTTGGATGGCTTGGTTAAGTTCAGTAGGCATGGTAGATGCTACCTTATAGGGATCCTCCACGACCGCTTGCCAGAGGTCCCAGTCAATTTGATCCTCAGTGTTTGCTGTTCCTGAGCCCGTAGCAGGAATAGCCTCCTCTATCGTTTCAGGCTGTGTGGTACTAGTAGGAGATTGCGGACTACCTTCTCTCTCCCGGATCTTACGAAAGCTCTCCCGTAGGCTATCGGTCCCTTTCAGCAGTTCTTCCTTCTCATGTGCATCTGCCTTTGAAATGCTTTCCTTGTTCGCTTCAATCCTTGCCAAGAGTAGTTCACTGTTGAGTGTTGTTGAGGTGGAGGCATTGCTCACTACAGATGAATTGGTTGCCCTTCTGCTCTTTGGGGCTTCTTTGGGTTGAGGCGGTTCTTTCGGAGTAGCTGTTCGGCTGAGCCAACTGAATGGGGAACGTCGCATGGGCGCAGGTTTTTCTTGAGCAGGCGTGGGGCCAGCGGGAAGTGCAATTTTCTTGGATACTGAGGCAGCTGTTGAGGGCTTTGGTACACCGCCGGAATTGGTAGACGTAGTTTGTGATGAAGCTGTCGATGACCGAGAGAATCGAGTGATGATAGAAGCTGTAGTAGATTTCGGGGCATTTGAAGATTCTTCCTTGGGTGGAGGGAGTTCGTCAATGAGGGAAACCTCATCTAGAGACGAAGTTGATATTCTTCTTTGAGATAGAGGGGATTTGACAGCGGATGTGCTTCCAGTTTCTCTGATGGTGTTCTCCAGATGGGTTGAAAAGCTTGCTCGATTGCTATCGGTGGTCATCAGTGGCTCTGAGACGGGGGACATCGAAGCACGAATCAAATCCCTTGAAGAGCGGGGCGAAGTTAATTCTGGAGCATCACTAAACGCATCGTCTGTATCCTATTGAAGTAGTTAGCACATAATTGTCTGTATTTATCTAATCTGCAGGCAAAGCCGTCAAATGTACACAAGTCACCAAAAAAAACGAGTAGTTGGAAAAATCTCTTACCCTCTCATCGTGGCCCATAGCTGATTCAACTGACTTTTTATCCGCATGCTCCAGGGTTTCGATAGTGATATCATCAATTTGGCCTTTGGCTTGCTCCGCCATTGTAGACACCTATACCTGGATGCTGACCTCTGGTACGTTTACGATTATTGGACCGACGCACAAATGTTTCCCTGGTAAGGTCAACTCAACAGAAGAGCTTAAAGGAGTGGATAAGAGCTGCTCTGCTCGTTATGCTCGTCAGTTATCCACAATTGGTTCCGGAGATGTGGAGGTAGTGGATTTGTCGTGTGAGTTGCAAGTGCTTGAGGTTGAAAGACTGTGCGTAAGTAGACCAGACTATTCAGACATCCCTTGCTATCATGATGGTGAAGTGGTTGGTAATTGAGCCGAACGACTAAGTAATTAAAGCAGTATATATATCTTTACTCGATGGGATCCACTCAGATGGTTCTGTTCGTACCCCTGCGTATGTCCCAGTCGTCAGCTGCAGCCTGTTGCGTATTTGCTGCTTAGAGTTTAAAGAAGCAAGGGACCAAAGTTTTTGCTTTCTTTTCGTGATCGATGTGCGAACTCTGTATAGCGTAGCGTGGTCTAGGTATCAGCCTTGAAATTAGAACCTGGCCCGACAACCTGTCCCAAACTCTCAAACCGAAACCCACGATGCATCGTGCGAGCTACATCAAGCGAGATCTGGGAGCAGCGGAAACTATGGCAGTCTCGTACTGTACTTGATCGGTGCTAAGGCATCTTGCCAACGCGACGAATTACTGACACCCATGCTAAACTCGGGTTACCTCGCCATGGAGACTTCTATATGCGAGTAATGAATGAAAAAAAAAAAAAATGCTAAACTCGGCATCAGTAGCTGAGGCATCAGATGGCTGCCTCAGCGCAGTAGATATTCCCATGCCAAGCATGTTTGGGATTCTGGAATTGTTTGAGCAGGAGCAAACGAGCTCATCAGCCAAGCTGGCGGCTTGTGCAAACCAGACTATGGCGGCTCCTTCCCATGAACATAAATCGGCCATGTCCCTTGCAGCAGATGCTTGGAGCAAGCTCATGTGTTGGTTTATGTTTAGGGATGCAATTGAATATAAACGAAGTTCATTCTTTCATGATTGATGTGATACTTAGTACTCCGTAGTCACAAAGATTCGTGATTGAGCTTCCGAGCAACCTTTAGCTTTCGCTTACTGTATCTGTAGAGTCTCGTGACCCAATACGTGATTATTCGGAAACACCTAATGATGAAATAAAATTCGCAATCACAGGTGCTTAAAATGTCCCTACAAACATAGTCAGGAAATAGATGTAAAAATTGGGATATTCCGTATGTAGGTAGCTGTCTGTGGGGACAAAGAGTGGGGAGAATCGTGCATACGATCGATAGCTCACAGCCTTACTAAGTAAATTTCAGGCCCAACATGCCGTACCAAGCAGGTTCAAGGGAAGCAGCGTCACCTTTTGTTTCTTCACTTTTCCTCCCAACCTTTTCATCTTCGAACCTCACCCCACCCGCCATAATAAGTCCATTCCTACCCATAAAGTCAGGATATTCATATTTGTGAACTGTTGAGGAGACTGCACTCTCCAACACCGTTTCTTGTATCACTTATCGTACCAGCGATTTTATAATTGCCATACTCTGAAGGCCTGATCGATCGCCACAAGGTTTAACATTTTCCACAGGAGGTCGGTTTTACTTCTTGCCTCATGGGGATCAATCGTGTAACATGGGGTAAATGCTAACGGGTTCCAACCACTCTTAGCTATCACGCAAGGCTCTGTTCACCCCTCTTAAGGAATCACCCAAGACACGAAAAACACCACCCTGGAATTACTGGGTCCCCAGATTCCCGCTCCTACTCCACTCAACCTCCCTAGGGGGTATAGAATTTCAACATGAGGATCAAAAAAGTAGCCACTGCGAAACATGAAGCTACTCTCGTAAGTAGAACCCTCCTCCTGTATCTCTGCGTATGTGGAAGAGCCTAATGAATGGCGTTGTAGTCTCCATTCCTTCGAGAATTTATCTCAAAAGCCACATCTATCTCGATACCACAGCTTCTAGATCATCTATCAACATTTCCTCCGTTGTGGCCCTTTCCACGTGGTGACCTATACCACTGGATTCCTCTACTAAATCGTTTTGACGAGATTCTCGAAGAGAATGTGAAGAAATATAAGCTCAAAGAAGGACCACAAATCATTCCGTGGGAGGAGGTAGACGAGAAGCTAGTTTGTGGGGTGTTGGCTTTCAGTAGGACACTTGTTGAAGGTTGTGGCAACAGAAGCCTTTATGCCAGTAGTGCTGTAAGTCTATAAAGGTTCCATGAAATTCAGTAAGCTAAGCTGACGTCCCTAGCTCGTCGGTGACCTTCTGAATACAACGTCCCTCGATGTTCTAGAGCAGGCACTCCGTTTGGGAGCAAGGCTCGGTCAGAGGTATTACACATCACGAATACGCGGCGCAATGAACTCCTCAACAAATGCTGCTTTGCTTGCCAGCCATTATAACATCAATTTGGAGAAGGTTGCGAAACTTGCCTCGCCCTTTGTTAGGAATATTGTCACAGGAGGTGGGATATCAGCCTCTAAGCCGATTGGGAGAACCATTGCACCACTCCATGCTCACGATTTGAGTTCATTGGCAAGAGGAAGTGCATCCCCTCCAGAAAGCAATCTTACAGACTCTGGAAGCAAGCCGAAGAAGAATGCTCCATCTTGGGATGAATGGGGTTCGATTAGTTTAAGTTATTATCTTCCTCCTACACAAGCAAAGCCAGTTACCGCAATTTCAACCACAAGCTCTGCAGTTGCCCCAGTCACGGCTCCGCCAGTTACACCAACTCCAAACAGAAGAGCGACGCATCATGGAGTAATCACACCAAGCTCGGCACCAAGGCGAAGGTCTTCAACCGACGATGCACCTACAGACCCTTTCACATCATCTGTACCCTCCCCAAGTGGAATGCAGACATTTGAATTGCCATATTCGAAGGTGAAATCGACCTCAATGGAAGAGATCTTGAGAACCTCTCTGCCAGACCTCCCCTCAGACACCCAATATGAATTCCTTCAGCGCCTCCGCGTGGCCAAAGCCCTGGTCACATCTCCAGAAACCCGCCGCAAAATCTTGGCTATCCGCATATTGGCCATTACCAATCTTGCATATGTGTATTCCGAGACAACATTCCATACGAGGATTTTGCTGCCAGATCAAGACGAGCCTCGAAGGCTCCAGCTGGTTTACCAATTAGCAGAGTTGGTCCACAGTGGGGATAATAAATTGATTCCAGGGAAGGACGGACGCGGCGAAGTTCCAAGGGGGATTCAAACACTCGCATTTGGAGCCCTCGAAGCGCTGGCGAAACATAAAACGAAGACAGCTGATGTCTGTGCTGCACTAAGTGTAAATGTTAATCACGGTGTCCTTCTCTACGTTATCCGCAAAATGATTGCAGAGTTAGCGGCCCCTGATCAAGGCACAGATGAATACGACCAGGAAGCCGAAGAGTGGCGGGATGCACTATTCTCCCTAGCACAGTATCTTCCAAACACTGCACATGCGGGACAACTGATGGCTGGAGCAGGCATTATACCTATACTTTGCGAGTTTCTGCAGCTTCGAACATGTAAAGCCCTTAGAAATATGCCGAGGGCAATACTCCTTCTTGATTCTTTAGTATATGGTGTCAACTACTCTGCTTTCCAGAATCTGGCCAATTCAAGGGGACTCGATGTCATTGTAGACCTTGTTTCGGATGAAGTGCAGGCTGCTTTGAAGGAGGTCGAAGAAGGGCGTGGGATACCGGATCAGTACCGCTCGGATGCTGTGGATTATAGGATATCGAATCAACGTCAACAAACGCTGAGGGCCTTGTGGAAATTCATGCACCACATGATGGGTTTAAGTGGTGCTAATACGGATCACCTCCTTCGTAATTTTATTGATTCACCAAAACTCCTTCAGGCTGTTAAGGATGTTATTGTGGCCGCCCCAGTGTTCGGTAATGCGGTGTGGAGTGCAACCGTCAGCATATTAAGCTCGTTCATACACAATGAGCCTACAAGCTACGCAATTGTTCACGAAGCAGCGCTGAGTCAGGCTTTACTGAGAGCAGTGGGCGGAAAGGTGGAGGAGCCAACAAAAAAGACCGATGATCAGTCTCAGCAGGCGGAGGGCAGTTCACGTGATGAAGAATCGACAGCTACTGGACCGAGCTCAGGAGAAGCCATGGAAACAGAAACGGCGGAGCCTTCTAGGTCTGATCAAGCAGCGTCCTCATCAACAAATCAGGGAAAAGACAAGGAGAAAGCTAAAGATTCAGAAGAGGGACCTCGAAAAAAGCTACTTCCCAGGGATCATCTTCCTGCCCAAGGTATCCTTCCAGCAACGGACTCAATGACTGCCATTCCAACTGCCTTTGGTGCCATTTGTCTCAATGCTGCAGGATTGGCATTATTTCAGTCATCGGGAGCCCTGGAACGCTTCTTTGAAGTATTTGAGAGCCCAGAGCACGTACGCTGCATGGCTGATACCGAGCTATCAAGTGTCTTGGGGAATCAGTTTGACGAACTTGTGAGACATCATCCACCGCTTCGGGATGATGTCATAGATGTAATAGTGGAAATGTGCCAACGAGTTATCATTCTGGGGAAGAGGGTTGCGGAAGAAACAGGCGCTGGTGCTAAGGTTTGGATGGATGATGGAAAAGGTGGAATAATTGTTGCCGGTGGGCGGAGGGCTATGGTAGGGGAGAATATTACTTCGCCCTCGGAGGTTGGGTGCAGTGAGGAAGGTATGGCTGATACCGGGAACAAATGCGAAGAGGAGGACGTCGAGATGACAGATGCTGATCCCATGGTTCCTACTCCAGTGGCCCCCAGAGAGCAGGAACCGGACGGATCGCCTAAAGGAGAAATCATCTATTTAGAAGATGTCGTTGATGATGATGAGGTTCCAGCGGATGGATCCAAACAGTCGCCTAGCATCGCAACTTACATCGACGTTGTGGCCCGTTTCCTAGAGGCATTTTTACAGAACTCTGCTCACAGCAAGGACTTCATCAAAAGAGGTGGCCTGGATAGTCTTCTTGAAGTCTACTCTTTACCCAGTTTGCCGTACGACTTTGCTACTAAACATGCGAACAATTCCCTTTCCAGAGCACTCCATATTCTTTGCGATAATAACTCCCAGCCTGCGTTAAACGCAATACTTAAACACGCACAGAAGGCTGTTGACGGACTGGAGCCGCTTCTCAAGCATAACAGGAATGAGGGTTATTTTGCCCCATTAACTAATCAGAAGTGTAGTGTCGATATATTACCCCCACGCCTCCAAGCTGGGGCACCAAGGGCTGGAGATGACAGGACTGCCGTGGGCGAGGATGAGGACGCCGAGCGCCAGGCAATCGAAAACGTCAAAGCCAATGGAACAAAGCTAGTAAAAAGTCTGGTGACTGTGCACTCATTCACTGTGTTACTCTCCGACATATTTATCCAACCAATCTTCAATATTCGAACAGTAATGCCCATGTTCCAGTCAATATCAACGCACAGCGAGTACGAATCGTTCATTCCCAGACTAGGAGCTCTACATAGAATCTGTGTTTGGGAAGAGATTCTCATGCAGAGGAGCATTCCAGATACATGGAATGAAGCAACCAAAGTCAAGGGTAGAGCAAGCGCACCCGCGAATGCAGTTGCTGAAGGAGAAGCAGCAGCGGCTGCAATGGTTGCGGGTACCCCCAGCGGAGCCAGTGGCGCAGTAACATCGGGTGGTGAGGTACAACACATATCTTCCGCGGCCGCATCCAAAGACATTCCCAAGGATCCCAAAGAAGCCGAGAGGGAAGTTGTGGAGCGTGATGGCAAGACATCATACTTCAGGAACGTCAAGACATTGAGATTTTTGATCAGTCAAATACCCTCAAGCATCACCCCATTTCTTCAAGGTAAATTTTGAAACACCCTACCTGGCAGCATGTATATTGAATTGGTGATAGGTCTCGCAAAATCACTTTTTCCCAGGAGAAGCCCTGATATGTTCCACAAACAACACGCCTTTAAGATTGGAGAGTCTATTGCCGACGTCATGCTTCAACACTTGACCTGGAAGAGATTAGGTGTGTTCTCTGTACTGATGCTCTGTTGACTACAGTTGCTGACATTCAGCAGAAACAACCGACTCAACAACTGAGAAATATGGATACTGGATCGTAATGTTATCATCAATCTCGTCTCTTCTTCTCGAAGGTAAGTCATTGAAAGAGTTGTTATATGTTATGATAGAGGGTGCTAAATTAGACATAGACCGCCCTCAAGCGCAAGTCATAACGACTACACTCATCAACTTCAAGCAGTTGGGTGGTTTGACTGCCGTGACCGAAATACTTGAAACATTCTGGCATGAGGTCGAGAGCCTTCCTGCTACACTTAAAGATGAAGGGCTCTTATCGAAGGAAGATCACCAGAGGATGGTTCACGCTTATGGTGCGATCAAAATTATCCTATCAATGATTGCCAATATTACTTCCTACAAAAGTGTAATGGAGGCAACACAAACGACATACCTACAGTCACGAGAGAGGGACAGGGACAGACCTGATTACTTCAATCCTTCACAGTTGTTGGTAGAACTCCGTTACGCCGTTATGCCCACAATTCACGCAATGTGGGAAGCTCCGTTTGTGGACAAGGCATCGTGCTCCATCGTCAAATCGATCATTGACATACTCGGCATCATCTTAAAGGCCGACGGAGAAGGAGCTGCGTTTACGAGAAAGGATACCAGTCGACAGCCTTCTTTACTCTCTTGGCGGTCAATGGAACCAGATGAAGAAAAGCTGCAGCAAATCATGGAAATGGGGTTCCCCCGTCAGGAGGCACAATCAGCACTCCTTAGGAGCAACGGAGATCCCGCGAGCGCAGCTGAATTCCTCATTAATCTAAGAACATCTCGGGCCCACCAGTCACAAGAGTCGGCTGCTAGCTCAAGGCCACAGACTGCAGATTCTAGTGCTGGGTCGGACGATGGGACTGATGTGGATGTCACTAGAGATGAATCCATGCCTACACTCGAAGATGAAGTAGCTGAGGCTCCTCCGATTCCGGTGGCCGAGTCAGCGTCTTCGGTGCCAGCTTCAGAGGTGACCGTCCCTGAATCGGGGCTAGTCGGACCTGCAACAGAGGAGCCAATGCCTATGAACATCGATGACGCACCAGCGCGCTCATCAGAAATTACGCTTGCGACGGTCATTGACCCAGGACCATCGAGGGAACCAACAACACAAGAGAAGGGAAAAACAAAAGAGGACAACAAGCCGAGGCCCGTAAATGTAACAGTGGATGATTTGAATGACAAGCGAAAGACGGTCAGGGATAACCTCATTAACCGTGCACTGGATATTTTACAAGTGCATCCTGATGTCACATTTGAACTGGCAGCTCTGATAAGCAATGCGTTTTGGAAAGGTCAGGAGAATGCTGAGGCTAAGAAGGAGGTTGCATCAACTATAGTACAATCCTTGATGTCTTTACAGTTGGATGAGGATTTCCGTCCCCATGGCCGAACAATATCGGCAACTGCACACCTTCTAGGACTGATCTTGCAAAACCAGGAATTTTACGAGGCGTGTTTAGACGATCTAAAAACTCAAATTCCAGTGCTCGTGGAATTCATCAAAATTTATCCTGGCGAGCCTGCTCCTTGGGTTGCCAATATCCTGTTGGTTGTGGAGAAGATCTTAGCAGAGGCATCACAACCTCGTCAAGTCAAATTTGTCCCAGGTTCTACTAATCAACCCCCTTCGCCAATTCTCGAATTGACTGATTATACCCTATCCTTTGAGGATACGAAGTCTCTATTTGAAGCCATTATGGCGATCGTACCGCTTATCGATCGCGACGATGTTTTGGCGTTAGCTGTCACTAGAGTCCTTGCCATCATAACGCGTAACCGAGAATTAGCAGTTCGCTTGACGGAGACAGATTATCTTCATCGGCTGTTCCATATGTTCAAAAGACATGCAGGTCTCAACACTACACGCATCCAGAATTGTATGATGTACATTCTGAGGCATATAATTGAAGATAAGGAGACTATCAAATCCGTCATGAAAGCAGAAATCCGGAGCTGGTTCCAGGCTCGAGGCTCACGTCAAATAGATATTAATTCTTATATCCGCCATACGTCACACCTTGTCTTGAGGGATCCGGAAGCCTATGTCGAGGTCACCAATGAGATTTGTAAACTCACTCGATATGATTCTAGTCTACGCAATCTCAGTCAGCAAATAGCCATCAAGGATATTGATACCTCGAAAGCCGAAGTCGAAGAGCCGGAAGCGAAGGAAGAAAAGAAGGAGGGGACAGCTGATGCAAAAGATGAGCAAAAGGGGAAAGAACCTGAGGATAAGGAAATGCTGGACAAGCCAAAACCCACCACAGAGATGAAAGCACCAGGGGTTGAGAAACCAGATGGAGTCATACACTTTCTACTCTCCGAACTGTTACATTGGAAGGACCTCGAAGACACAGAAACACCTGTAGTAGCCAAAGATAGTGATGTGGAGATGAAAAATACAGACGCAGCGGCCTCAAACCGGTCGACTGCTCCTGATTCTTCGACTGCGGCACCTACTACAGGGCCTGTTGCAGGAGGCGCCCTAATTCCTCCGACTCCTTCAAAACCCGAGAAGCCGGAATTTAAAGCAGAGCAACACCCAATTTATATCTACCGCTGCTTCCTGATTCAATGCCTCACAGAGCTTTTGTCTTGTTACAATCGTAGCAAGATTGAATTCATCAACTTCTCAAGAAAATCTCAGCCAAGGGAAGCAATAACCCCATCGAAACCGAGGTCTGCTGTTCTCAACTATCTTTTATACGATCTGATCCCCATGGGGTCCCTTCTACAACAGGAAGATATAGCATACAAGAAGAAGTCCACAATCTCCAATTGGGCTATTTCTGCAGTGGTTGCCCTAGCGTCTCAAACAGGCGAAAGCTCCAAAGATGGTGAAGAGCCTGAGCTCTTGTTTGTCCGTAAATTTGTTCTTGAAAGCATGCTCAAAGCGTTCAAAGATGCGACCACCTCCGGCGAACCTCTGGATGCTCGTTATGCTAGAATTCTATCCCTTGCTGATTTGTTTCATAGGATGCTCTCCGTTAGACCTAACCATGGGGGTGGTGCAAATAGCAATTTGCTATCGGAGAAGTCGCAAGAGCAGATCGCTCGAATTATGTTTGAGAAGAATTTTATTGGAGCCCTTACTAATTCACTTGCCGACATTGATCTCAACTTCCCCTCAGCTCGCCGAGTTATCAAGTATATCTTGCGACCACTCAAGGTCCTGTCTAAAACAGCTGTGGAACTGAGTGAAACAACTGATATCACGAATCTCCCTGGCATTACCGATGAAGATGAGATATCTATTGCCTCGTCTCTTAGTGATATCGATGACATGAGGGAAGAGACCCCCGATCTCTATAGAAACTCTGCTTTGGGTATTTTTGAGGGAGGTGAGATGGTTGATGATCAGAGCGATTATGATGAGGACGACGAAGAGGGTGTGATTTACGAAGACGAGATGGATTACGACGAAGAAGAGGAGGAAGTTGAAAGTGATAGCGAAATCAGTGAGGAGGAAGATGTCCCTGATGAAGAAATGGGTGTAAGTGTATCCTAGGACATCTGTATTTGGGCCGTCTGACAATAATGATGCAGGTACAAATTGTGTTGGAAGGCCATGACCACCATCACCATCCTGACGAAGGATCTGAAGATGAAGACGAAGATATGTCTGAGGATGAAATGGACGATGATGAAGAAGGCGATGACGTTGAAATTATCGATGAGCTGGCAGAGATGGGGGGAGCCGTATATGAAAATCCAGGGGAGGATGATGATTGGCAATCAGGGGATAGTGGTGGGGAAGGGGATCATGACGAGGAAGAGATTTTGGTTGAGGAGCCCGTGGACTCCATCATTCGGGCTTTGGGTGCGGAAGAGGTTCATGATGAAATGGATGACGAGCGCGATGATGGTTTTGTAGATGATGAAGGGGAAGATGAAGATGAGGACGACGAAGACGATGAATTAGACGAAGAGGATGCCATGATGCATGCCGAGATGGACGAAGAGGACGAAATTGATGCATCTACTCCATGGGGATGGGCAGAGGACTCTGGAGATGCGCCCGTGATGACCAGAGCGGGACAGCCAGCTAGGGGGGGATGGTACACGCTAGGTGGTGCTCCTCGGGGAGACATTGGTAAGTACATCAACAGACCCCCAACTTCTCTAGTTAACAGTGGTCCAGACCCTAACTTTCGGATAATGCGACTAGGAGGAGCTGGTACACGTGCTGCAGAAGACAATTCAGTCAACCCCCTTTTACAGCGCTCGAGCAGCGAGCAAGGAGGACAACGCCATCCGCAGCGTCAAGATTTGGCTACGAACTGGGTTGAGGATGGCGCACTGGCAACTAGCAGCGCAGTGTCGATGCTTAACACCTTAATGAGTTTTGTGGCTCGTGCGCATGGGGGAGCTGCTATGGGAAATTTCCGCTTCACAACCGGTCCAGCGCTATTGCCCGGCATGCACGCGGGAGGAGAATTCGGTCCTCGCGAAATTCGCGCAATGTTTGGAAACAGGAGACCTCAACCAGAGCAGCCAAGGTATCATCGAGAGGATCCTCAAACAATCGTAAACAACTTTATTCCTATCGTAACGATTGGTCGTTGGCAAGAAGAGGCACGCCTTATCCACGGCTCGACATACTCTGACAAGGCTAGCAAAATTGTCAACGCTTTGCTTGTGTTATTAGTACCGCCTGCTTTGGAGGAGGAGAAATTAAGGAAAGAGAGGGAGAAGATCCGACAAGAAGCTCTTAGGCTAGAAGAAGAGAGGAAGAAGAAGGAAGAGGAAGAGCGTGTCGCAAAAGAAAAGGCTGAAGTAGAGGAGAAAGCGAGGAAGGAAGCGGAGGAAAGAGAGGCGGCAGAGAGAGCAGCTGCTGAGGCTGCAGCGGCAGCGGAAGCAGTTCGTGCAGCACAAGCAGAAGCACAAGAAGCGGCAGCGGTGGAGGAACAGCCGGTTGATGCGATGGAAGGGGTAGAGCCGACACAACAGCCAAGCGAAGGAGAACCGGGCCCTTCCGTTACTGCACAGCCTCGCGCAGTAGTTATGATTAGGGGACGTGAAATGGATATCACGGGGATGGATATTGACCCTGGGTTCTTGGAGGCATTACCTGAAGACCTCAGGGAAGAAGTCCTCACAAACCACATCCGGGAACGACGGGCTGTCGCTGCAAGTACAAATCAGACTAGTGAGATTAGCCGTGAATTCTTGGAAGCATTGCCGGAGGATATTCGTGATGAACTTCTTGCACAAGAAGCCAATGAGCGACGTCGCCGAGAAAGAGATGCTGCCAGATCAAGGGCTGCCGCAAATGGGCAAACACCTTCAGGCCCTGTTGAGCTTGATCTTGCTAGCTTCCTTGCAACTCTCGATCCTGGGCTCCGTCAGACCGTCTTATTGGAACAAGATGATGAATCTCTGGCTCAACTTCCACAAGCAATCATAGCTGAGGCTAACGCTTTACGCGAAGACCGCCGACTTCACCAATATGCAGATCTTCCACCCATTCCGCGCGTGCGAGCTGAGGTAGGTGCTGCTAAGCCACTGAAGAAACCTGTTCGAAAAACGACTGTCCAGATGTTGGATAAGGCTGGCATTGCAACATTGTTACGCCTCATGTTTATGCCCCAAGGGAATACTGCTCGGAGTACGTTGCATGACATTTTACTCAACGTCTGTGAAAACCGCCAGAACAGATCGGAGGTTCTCAACACTTTGCTGTTAATTCTCCAAGAAGGAACTACGGACATGGCCGCTGTCGAACGTATATTCGCTCAGCTCTCAATTAGGGCTAGACAAACCAATTTCATCATGAAGACACCTATCAAACGCTCGAATACGGGGCCTACCCCTCTAATCCAATCGAGCAGTGAAATATCACCACTAATGGTCGCACAGCAATGTCTTCAGGCTCTATACGGGCTAGTGAACTACAATGAGCACATACCGTCTTATTTCCTTAGTGAGCATGATATTTCGACTGGGCTTAAGAGAGTTAATAGCAAGAAAGGCAAAGGCAAAGAAGTCACTCCTCTGAAATCAAGCAAATACGCCTTGAATACTCTTCTCAGTCTCCTCGACCGCAAGATGATTACAGAAAGCTCAAGCGTGATGGACCAGCTATCTGGATTATTGTCCGAAATCACTCGTCCTCTGACTATCCTTAAGAAGGAGAAGAAGAGACAGGAGGAGGAAAAGGCAAACCCGGTCGCTTCTACCGAAGCTGGCCCATCTACTACTGGGCTAGAGGGAGTAACGGCTGAAGGGATAGCTACAGCCAACGAGACTGCTGCTTTAACGGAAGAACAACCAACAGAGGGTGCCGGTAAAGAAGAAACCAAGGAGACTAAGGAGGACGAAACTCCAAAGAAAACACGCAACCTCGTTCCCCCAGTAGTACCTGAGGGTAATCTTAAGCTGGTCGTCAAGATTCTGGTCGCTCGTGAATGCTCTGGAAAGACCTTCCGCGAGACTCTTACCACGATGCAGAATTTGTCCGCGATTCCTGGTGCTCGCGAGGTCTTCGGTAGAGAGTTGATTGAGCAAGCGAAGATTTTGGGCGATTTAATATACTCTCATCTTCAAGAACTCGTACAGCAAATCCAGGTTGCCGCCAATGGCACCGAAGTTCAGGGTATGGCTTTGTCCAAGTTCTCCCCGGCAAGCTCCGATCAAGCGAAGCTTCTCCGTGTTCTCACTGCCTTGGACTATTTGTTCGATCCGAAGAGGGAAAAGAAAGATAAGCCTGAGGAAGTTAAGAAAGATGAGGAAAAGAAGGAGGAACCTGAGAAGTCTGAAGCAGAGATATTTGCCAGACTTTATGACAGCAAGACGTTTGGTGCACTGTGGGGTAAGCTAAGTGATTGTCTTACTGCTATTCATGAACGGGAGGACATGTTACATGTGGCTACAATACTTCTACCACTGATTGAGGCGTTGATGGTGGTTTGCAAGAACAGTGGCATGAAGGAGGGTAATCTTAGGCAGCAGCGTGACAAGACCCCCCGGCTGCAAAGCCCCCCTATCGAGTCGGGGATGGAGAATCTGTTCTTCAGGTTCACGGAAGACCATCGCAAGATTTTGAACCAAATGGTCCGCAACAACCCTAAACTGATGAGTGGATCCTTCTCACTACTTGTCAATAATCCTAAGGTCTTGGACTTCGACAATAAACGCAACTACTTCAACAGACGCTTACACGCCCGTATCGCCAATACTCGAGAACAGCCTCCTCCTCTTCAGCTAAGCGTCCGCCGTGACCAGGTTTTCCTTGACTCATTTAAATCCATGTATTTCAAGTCTGCCGACGAGATCAAGTATGCCAAGCTGAGCATCCGATTCAATGGTGAGGAAGGTGTGGATGCCGGTGGTGTCACCAGAGAGTGGTTTCAAGTCCTCGCCCGCCAGATGTTCAATCCGGACTATGCTCTTTTCACCCCAGTAGCTTCTGACCGGACTACTTTTCACCCTAACCGAACTAGCTGGATCAACGCCGAGCATCTGAGTTTCTTTAAATTCATTGGTAGAATCATTGGAAAAGCTCTTTATGAGGGGCGTGTACTTGACTGCCACTTCAGCAGAGCTGTGTATAAGGTACGTTATCTTTTACTGGGTTTCATGATACTTGTGCTAATATATTAGTTAGAAAATGCTTGGCAGGAATGTTTCGCTAAAGGACATGGAAACCCTTGACCTCGACTATTACAAGTCTTTGGTGTGGATGCTTGAGAACGACATCACCGATATCATCACCGAAACTTTCTCCATTGAAGCAAATGACTATGGCGATAAGAAGATTATCGATCTGATACCAAATGGTCGTAACACCACTGTAACGGAGGAGAATAAGCAGGAATATGTCAGAATGATGGTGGAGTACAAATTGTTGACAAGTGTGCAAGAACAGATGGAGCATTTCCTCAAAGGTATGTTTGTATTATGACTCCACCGGTAAAGGTAGTGTAGATTATTAACAAAGCAGTAGGTTTTCATGATATTGTTCCCGCTGATTTAGTGGCGATTTTCAATGAACAAGAGCTTGAGCTACTGATCTCTGGTCTGCCTGATATTGATGTGGATGACTGGCGAAACAATACCGAATATCACAACTATTCTGCGTCTTCTCCTCAAATCCAATGGTTCTGGCGCGCAGTGCGTTCATTCGATAAAGAAGAGCGTGCAAAGCTTCTTCAGTTCGCTACTGGAACAAGTAAAGTCCCTCTTAACGGCTTTAAGGAACTAGAGGGTATGAACGGATTCTCCAAGTTCAATATCCATAGGGATTATGGTAGCAAGGACCGCCTACCCAGCAGTCATACCTGCTTCAACCGTGAGTTCCACCACTATTTTTCGTTATTTTCAAGCATCGTTACTAATATCTGTTTAGAAATTGATTTACCCGAGTACGATAGCTATGAAATATTGAGGCACAATCTCTTCACCGCTATTACTCAGGGTGCAGATCACTTTGGCTTCGCATAAACGTTGGTGTTTGTCACAAGCAGGCAGAAGACTAGAGTATAATGAGCTATGGAATTCGGGGAATGTGATATAGGTTTTCTTTCGCTTCTTGGTGATTTTGTCAACAGACGGGCTGCTGTTGGTCGCGTATTGCTTTATTGGTGCTTTCTCTTTTGCTCTTTTCGGTCTGGGCTTGGGGTTGCATTTGAAAGGGTTTTTCGTTTTTATGTTGGTTTTCGTTTTTTCTGGTATGAGAGATGGTATTATGGGAGTGGACGAGGGACAGGCGAAGGGCCATTATGTGAAGGAGGGAATTGAAGTGAAAGTGCAGATTTGCTTCTATTTTCAAATTCGCGGGTGGGTCCCTGTGGCGGTTGTCTAAAGTGGTTTATACGTTTTTAGTAGGAGGCTAAGAGTTGATTTCAATGCATCGGGGAAATATTTTCCTTAGCTAGCTGTTGTGATGTTTCAAGGTTAAGCTGTGAAATGAAATCTTATACTCTTTGTTACTACGAGTTTACCGTGATGGTGGCAATTTCCCATAGACGACTACTGTTCTGGGCCACCCAGGAATGAACATGAATTCGCGAATGGTCCGGGAACGCCCTGGGGGAATGGGGAATATAGTGACTATACATGCATTTTGTTTAAACTACGAACAATTCCTCCGAGTTACTTAGGCTCAGCTGATTCAGAGGGTAGAGCAACAATATTTGGACAACGTCCTACAGAAGAAGAAAAACAACGGTTAGAACAGATTTAATGCAAGAACAAGGAGTGGAACATCCTGTACGGGTTTGACAGTTACGTTTAACTTCCGGTCTGGTACTGAGCAGCTTCAGCAAGTGCTAAGGTTTGTTTATCTGGCATGTCGGGTATATCTGAACCGTTGAACTTCTCACGTAAGGTAGGTAATGTCTGTCTCATATTCCATGAGATAATGGGGGATGTGGTTTAGCCACAATTTTACAAAAGATATGCCAGTAACCGCAGATCTACGCAATGAACGAGCTGGCGAGATCTAACCGAGAACTTGGTTTATAAGGGCCCTCAAGTCTTACTCTAATATGTTTTCCCGGGTCGATCGGGCCACTGCAGCTTTGGGGGCCATTCGCGAATTCATTTTCATTCTCGAGGCCTAGAACACTACTTGGAGTATAAGGCGGATGAATTAACATCCATCATACTAAGATGCATACCAGTCATGTGCAGGCGATTGCAGGCTTATAATTGTTTTGGATGAGTTAAATAATAAATAGAATAAGATCTTTGTTCTCATCTACTGGGTGCAATTTCGGATCAGGAGAGCCATGTGTTTGTCCTTGGGCAGCACACAAAAATCAGGAAAGGAGGGATTCCTGCAGCCCAAAGCGTAGTAGCCTGTTAGGCAGTTCTGTTGCAGTTAAAAATCCGGAAGTTAAGTTTGCAGTAGCATGAGGGTGGGGCTTCCTTAGAATGGAGAGGATGAGGGGCAGAAAGGTTGGAGTTGTAGGCTGGGAGTATTAGAGATAAGTACGTGTATAATAGTGGTGAAGACTTAACAGTAGATCTGTTAGCTGATGATGATTTAGCAGTATGTTTATCTTGACTGCGAGGTTATGGCAAGCAAGCGGGGGGATGTTACCCTGATGCGCATGGATGGATTAACGAAATTCCCACTGCCTCTAATTATACTATCACTACCAAGGGAACGGGCTTGGCAAAATCAGCGGGGAAATTACTACTAGCACTAGTGCTCTAGGAGATCCGGGCTCTAATAAGTACTGAGTAGTCTGGTTGGCACAAGCCTCTCGTACGTACTAAGTACTGAGATGATGAATTTGTGGACTGGAGTGGTACCATTTATATGCAATAGGTTATGGGGAAAAGAATCTCTCTACTCAGGGCAACTTAGTATAGTAATTGACTACCAACCTAGTACCCCAATCCGCGATAGCTGCTAGTAGTAGACAAGTTGGAGTTGAGGTGGGAGGGAGCATGCATGATGTATATATAGATTATTGATAAAGTAATGTTATATTACAGTGAATATGTCTTGTCTGGTAAAGGCCGCTCTTTGGATTAGCTACCCTGAATTCATTCGCAAAAGTATTCGAGACATGACTTATAGTATGTATATGTCGTTTTGCGAAAACGAGTTATATAACATAAGTGGGTGCAAGTGTTTCAGCTTGTATATGAAACCAAAAACGAAGACCAGGAAATCAAATGCTTATGTTACTTTATGTTACTGTACAACGAAAAACGGGGGTAATACCAGCAACAGTGCGTGTGCGTATATAACAGCCCCCAATAAAATATGATATAAAAAATTACTACACCTCCACCACCCTCCCCTCGTCCACCCTCCCCTCTCTCTCTTTTTCCACGTTCTCTCTCAAGCCCTTTCCTTCAATCACCGCCTCCAACTCCCTCACCCGTCTCTCAATCTCTTGCCTCCCTCTCAGCTTAACCTCGATCTCCTCCCTCTCCTCCTCCAATTTCTCTCTCCTCTCTGCATCCAGCCTCGCAAACCTCGCACCCCCAACCCCATCAAACTCCAGACACCATCCATGATACCTCCATAAACTCCGTCTATGGCTAACTGTAATCAGGGTCGTCCCGCGGCGCTTCGCTTCCTCGTACATCATTTTCTCGGTTTTGAGGTCCTGTGAGGAGGTGCATTCATCTAGGATAGCGAAGCGGGGCGAGTGGTAGAAGAGTCTAGCCATTGCTAGACGTTGCTGGATGCCGGTAGAGAGCGCTTCGGACCAGTCTTTTTCCGTATCGAATCCGCCATGGGAAGCGACAATGTGCGAGATTTCAACAGTGGAGAGAAGAGTGAGAAGGTCGTTGTCCGTGATGCCTTTCTGGATCATCATGGAGTGGGAGTCGGGGTAGATGATTTGTCCTCTAAGGGTCCCTCGGGTTAAATATGGCCGTTGAGGGATGTAGAAGATATCTTCGGGAGGAGGACGATGCACAACACCGCCATATACGGGCCAAAGCCCACCTAGGATTCGGAAGAGGGAAGATTTCCCGCATCCATTGGGCCCGATGATGAGGAGGTGCATGCCAGGCTTCACTTCGAATGTGAGTTCTGGGACGAGGACGTCTCCGTTAGGGGAGACTATGGGGACTCTGTCAAATTTGATGAAGGTGGAGGGGATTACTTCACCGCGGGACCGGAGAATGTTGGGGTTGTGGGCGGATTTGGCGTGCGTAGGGGCAGTTGAAGAGGAGACAAGGTTCTTTTCAAAGTGTCCCACGCGGATGTCGGACATTACGTTTAGGAGGTTGCTGACGCGGGAGGTGTATCCAGCAAGTTCGGTGATTTCCTTGTACGAGAACATAAGACGGCCAAAGGCGTCGGAAGAGGAGAGGAGGAGGCGCCGGTTGGTAACGAAGTCTGGCATGGGAGGTTAGTAAATAGTCAAAATAGTCATATATATAGAAAAAGGGAGGGGATCATACTTTCTGTCCTATCACCCAAACTGGCTTCTTTCCCTCCCTTGCCAGGTACACCAAAGAACACTGGAATGCTACACAACCCCAGCCCTAGAGCTCCCCAGAAGTACTTGATAACAAAATCTTCCATCATGCCGTGATACAACCTCTTTCTGAGGATATAGTTAACATGCTTAATCAACGTAAAATAGCTCTTGTCAACACCAATCTTCTCACTCTCGTGGCCTGAAAAGAGAGCGACCTCCTCAGCGTAATCTATAAGCCGAGAATGGTGAAACCGAAAGTCCCCTTCTAATCGGGCTTCTTCGGCCACATACTTCCCGAACGGAGGAGTGAGAGCCCGCATAATGTTCGCGGAGATTTGCACGAGGAGAGACATGAAGAACAAGCCTTCCCCACCGACGTTGCGCGATAGCTGGATGTTGTAGATGAGCATGTCGAGGAGAGGTTTAGCAAGATTAGAGTAGAGTTCAGCAAGAGAATTTGAGAATTTGGCAACGTCAACGGTGATGAGTTGGTCGGCACTGAGGAGGCAGTTAGTGGGAGAGCTCTGGCAGAACGGAGGGGATAGTACTTTTTTATCCGGTCATCGAGATTCCCCAGGGAGTAGAATGTGAGGTTGGAGAGGTATTGGTCTTGGATATATTGTGTCAGCCTGGTGCGATATTGTAGAGCAAGCTTGCATTGGTGATATGAGAGCTACATCCACCCCGAAGGTAAATTAACCAATTGTGACAGCCCACACGCTTCCGCACAGAGCACCTACCATGGAGTTCGTGAATGTTGCAGGCACGGCAACACACATCCACCAAATCACCCCGCCCAAAAACTCCTTTCCCTTGCCTCTCACCAACGCACTGACGATTCTCCCATCCAGCTCTGCAACGTACAGACTAATCAGCGTCCTCACCACCAGAAACACTGTGTGCGTCACAAGCAACCTCGCCTCCTTACTGCGTACTCCGGGTATCGCTATCCGTAGTAATCGGCATAGATTCCGGAAGAACTCTGCATTTAGCTCTGCTTTTGGTGTTTTTTTTCGGTTTGTAGATGAGGTGGGATCATTCAAGGCAGAGGTTCGTGCGGACTGTTCGCGCGCAGCGGATTTCTGCTCCGAGATGGCGTTGCGGATGCGGTTGATGATGGCAAGCAGGAGGGTGAGGTAGATGCTGCGGGAGATGGTCGTTTTGTGAGCGAGGTAGAGTTTTACGAGGCGGGAGAGCAGAGCGCGGAGGTCCGTTGTGGAGAGTGGGAGAGAGTGGATCAGCATGGATTGAGCGGCCATGATAGCTCAGGCCCAGTGGAGGTAACTATTGCACAAGCTACTCCACTATAGGATGGATGAATAAGGTTGGAAATGGGCACGCTGGAATATGTGGTGAATGAGTATATGTGGTGTCTATTTGGTATTGTAGGGGCAAACTTCGGGCAGCTATGGAGCGTGGAGGTGTGAAAATGATCATGGTTTAACGATAGCAATGCCGAAGAATTTCAACCCGAATAGCTCGTTTTGTCGGGACCGATTCACATGTGAGAGCGAGCGTTATAGACGAGAAGCTTACCCCACACTGCACGTTGCTGCCGAGATATTCGAGTAACACACTTCTCAATCAACTACGTTACATGTAGCCTTTGAACTCTTATTTCTGAACTTCACCCTGTCCACTTTCAAACTGAAAGCAAAGGATCACTTCACTGATGCATCTGACTCTGTCACCCCTCTGCAGCCTACTGCAATTATTCAGCCCCTGATACCCTGTCCTTTTACCACCCAAACCTGGCATGCTACGGCATGTTTAAGGGTCCCTTTTACCATGCTTGATACCCTGGAGTTTAATTCTGCTAACAAGCCTGACCCTGACGTGATCCCTGAGCCTTACCTCCTGAACAAGAACCAGGATCTCCACTGGCAGCTCCTACACAGGAGAGCTGGATGCATAGCGTCTGAAGAATGGGCGAGTCTGAGGATGTTTCAGAATTGTTATATCATTCCTCTTCCCGCCAGACTCAGAGGTTGTTAGGAAGGGAGATGGAATTGTGCGTCTTTCGTTGGTGGGATGCTGGGATGAGATTAGGTTGCATTCAAATCTGTAAGATGATGGCCAAAGACTGATGCTACACATACAAAGGCATCTACAGTGGAATAGAATTCTACGGAGCACAGCCATGTTTTGGTCGTGCACCCGATTACACTCTGATTCAGACACTGGTGCCAAAACACACCAAGTCTTTCCTTTTGCACCAGCATCTCCTCCACTCCACTTGCTTCCGTTTTACATAAATTCACTGGTCTTGCTGAGGGGTGGCTCCAATGGCCTCACCGTTAACATCCTGATTCTAGAAAGCATCGCCGAAAAACGGCAATTCTACACAAACTTGCAGGAGCCTTTTCTCCTCCCCTCTGCATTAAGCCAGCAAAACCCCAACCTAGACGGTGAATCGAACCACACATGAATTTGCATTCAGATGAGGGAATGGGTGTGATAGGCTCCGCCTGCGTGCGAGTATTTTTTTCTCCCTGTTACCACCGGGAAAGATGGGCGGAGTTTACGTGTGATAGTGAGAGTATCGTATATCCAGGGAAGTTCATATAGAGAGCATAAGTCTGGTAAGAAAGCGCTAAAGAAGAATTTCTTTGAGGATTCAGATACTTGTTTCTTTTTCAGCGAACCCTCCTTTCAAGCTAATATAGAGCTCTTCAGGGTAGGTTTGGTGAGCGCGTCCAATGGTTTTGTTTCCTGTATTTCGTGAATGCTGCAAGCCAGTCGGAGATCCCACCATCTCCTCGCCCAGCACGATATCGGTAACTTTGCAGTATAGGAACATATAGGGTATGCAGCAGGGCTGGCCACCAAAATAACATCTGAATTTTATATCATGTGTTCAGTTACCATCAACATGACAAAAGTTGATTTATATTCAATCGTCTCAGCAGGTTGAATTAAGTCACAGTACTAGTATGCTGATCCAAGAAAAGAAGGGATTTGAAGAAGTAGTTCCGGCAGGGTTAGTTAAGCCGTAGGAGTTCATTCTGCATCAGGGTAACACTTTGCACTGAGTCCTGACGTCTCTAATCCACCAAACCGACGGTTTCGACTTGGCTCAATTGTAATTTCATATAGCTCAATACAGTTTTTAAGTACTCAGAATGATACGGTTTTGCGCTTGTCCTTAATTTCGTATATAAACTTACAAGAATCATAAGTAAAACCTATAGCTAGTGATATACCCAGCTTAACGTATTCTCCATAATCTCGACTCTAATCCACCTTAATGTTTTCACCATTTACATAATAGTGCACTGCTCATCAGGCATAGAACCTATATCACTGTCGTACCTCTCCGCTCCGGAATCGTCATCCTTCTGATTCCAGAGATCTACAAACTTTGGGAAATAGCTATATTCCCCGGCTCCAGCACCTCCAGCAAAGGCAGTAATCTTCTGACCCAGAAAGTCCAATGACTCCGGGTCCTGCTCCATCAGTGCCCACGTTGTTAACATGACTCGAGGCTCTTTGTGGCCGGACTGAGTCGCCTCACGAATAGCTTTAATATGTTGACCATCCTCTTCAATAGCCATGAAAACCACTTTAAAGAAGGCAAGCAGGTGTAGATAACTGATTGCAGAAAACGGACAGATATTACCGTGAATATCGCCTATAATATCGCGTTGGATTGTCTCGAGGAATCCGCGGTTGTTAAGCTGGAAAGGATCGTGATGCCCATAACTATTCCCTCGCAATGGGCCAGGATTGGACCCCGTAGTAAAGTCATCTGGTATGCTCAGCGCTGCGTTAAGCCGTGCGGCCAACTCTTCTGAGATTGCGGGTGTGCTCCCGGAGCGACCTATTGTCGCACCATCGAGGCTAGGTATATTGGGAGGAGTTAATGTGCCGGTGTTTAAGCGGGCCGCGCTAACACTATCCAAGGATGATGCACCGCCCCACCCAGGCTTCTGCAATCTATTCTTTTCCATCAATCGCATGCTATTCAAGATCGAAAAGGTGGGAAGATCAGAATCTGCTATCTTTTCTGGTCTCCAGTTGGTGTCTTGGAGTAAGGCTAACAGGCTTCTCCGTTTGAAGATTCGTTTCGGTGTATTGCTGAAGAAATCGTTGGGATTGGTACCTGTAGCTCCTATGGGTGTTCTTCTGGGAGTGCGGCGTTGCAAGGACCAGCCCATGACATCTAACAACCCACAAGTAGCCTTCCAGGATTGAAGGAAGTTTAGGGTCGGCCGCTTGCCTCCGACAAAGACGGTATCGCCAAAGAACGTAATGCATTGCTCATAGATATCAAGGGGATGTGAGATGTGGCCAGTCTCTCGTAACTTATTATATAGATGGAGCATCGCAGTGGGTTCCGGCTGTCGATCCCAACTTAACATACCGTAGTTGTAGATATACACCAAGGCATCAACAAGGCCTGTACCGCAAAGATAGGGACTATATTCCCATAGACCATTTTTGTTTGTATTTGAGAACCGCGATGATGGAAGCGAATTGAGGCCATAAGCGAGCTTGGAGGTTCCGAGCCAAATGTTCAGGTCTTCTCGGAGGAGTGGTAAGATCTCTGCTTGCCACTTGTGTCTGTTTGGGTCTCGATGCATGTTGGCCTCACGTTCCAGAACGCCAAGAAGGAGGTCTATAGAATAGTTTATTCCACGGTTGGGCCGGTCTTGGAAGTTTTTGATATCCTGTAGTATATCGTGTTGCGATGACCTTGAGAACACATGTCCCTTCAATGGGTAGTAGACCCAGCCATGGGATATGGTGAATGCATCCACAATGCACTGCATCTGGAAAACATGGTGTGGCAAAATCCTGGACTTTATATCCGTCGACTCCTTGCACATAGCTAGGGTAGTGATATCTCCGGTAAACTCGACGGGCCCCCAGAGTCTGCGGTGTTCGCCCCATTTGCCGTCTGCAGACCAATCAACATTTTCCAATATAAAATCCTGCGGCTTTCCTGTCGTGACACCATTCTTGCGTTGTAGGATTATTGAAGACCATAAAAGGACCAGGTCATAAAGCCAGTTTATTGTATATACAGTCCTCCACTCCGTCCGTTTGGTTTTAGATGTGTACCTTAGATCGATATGTGGATCCCATTTGTTCAATCGCGCCAGCATTGCCTTGGTGGGCTTTCCGGTGCGGTTCTTTTGGAAATCTTTGATGAAAGCCAATAGGTCCCAATATGCATGAGCCATGAAGCATTCTTTCACGTCAATCTCGACTCGCTGAGCGCTCTCAACTACTCCATTAGGGTTAACCTTGCATAATCCGAGGTGAAACATTCCTTGTGCCTTGTCAGGATCTCCTCTGGTAATGGTATTAAGGATAGCATCAAATGAACCATTCCCAGGGAAATCATTGGCGATTTCAAATTGGAGCTGCTTCACAATGGAGATGGCCATGTTGCACATCGCACCGGCGGCCGCGCTGTTGAGCTTCCCTTGAGAAACTTTCTGCCATATACCTTGGAGGTAACTAATGACTGTTAGGTCCAACTACAGACGAATTAAGGAACTCAATTCACCTCCTCAAATCTATCATTTCCTGAAGAATGGCATACACAGCAAGGAGATAATCAGTGACCGTGCATTGCTCATCGACGATGCGGTAGCTCTCCAGCGGAACATCTTCGAATGTGGGTTGAGCCGCTAGCTGCACGTTCTGCTTGGTTCTCCTCTGCTTGCCTTTGCCCTTCTTTCCCTTCTTCCCTTTGCCACGTGTGAACGGGATATTCTCCTTCGCAATCCCGCCTTGCCCTTCATCATCTTTGTCCTCTTCGGGTTGGCCAGTGTCATCCTTTAACTCTAGATATGCATACTTATTCACAAAAGCTGCATCATCCTCTGTGTCAACAACAGGGCCTGTTACACCGGCCGCCCATGTTTCACCTCCAAGAGTCTTAAATGCCTCGACTAATGTATCGATGAAGGCTTTATGTTTCCGATTGCTTTCCTCCCTTTCGGGGTCCTGTTCTAGGTTAACAATCCGTTGGAAAAAGTCATATGCCTTCTGCCTTGCTGAAATAGCGGATTCGAAGAAGCCATAGATGCTGGCAGGGACAGGAATGGCACAAGCAGCGATCATACGGGAGCATGAAAGAATGTCTGACAAGCTTAGCTGCGGTGTTGTAACTTTTGCAGGAGCGGTAGGCACGTCGCTGATAGCTGTTTGGCATAGGCGGTTGGAAGTGTGAATGAGCCAATAGATGAGTCGGTTGGTATCACGTTTATACTATACGGGCCGGGGACTTGTCAGGTGTTGTAACAGAACTCGAGCAATGGAGAATACGAGGGGAATGTAATGTCACATACCTGTAGGTATGTATTCCGGTCCGGCATAGTGGCGAGGTGATATGTGTCTCCAGACCTCCGAGAGTTCTGAAGCCCTTTGTATTGAGGTTAGGTGCACTTGCAATCACGCAATAGTGGTATCGAGGCTGTGTCATATAAGAGGAGGTCAGCGGGAGTGGAAGAAAATTGTCGTGCTGTAAATTGATATACATGGCAGGCTAGTCTAGTTGCATGACCCCTCCGGAGGGAGGGGTCATGCAATCAGACTACTTTTCTTTTTCCTCGCCGTGGTCACGCCTTATGCGAGTATTGAATTAAAAAAAATCTAACTACTTCTAGGCATTAAATATTTTATAGAAAATAGAAGTGTTAGAGAGGAGGACTTTTTCTAAATTGTATAGGTAGAAGTATTAAATATATTTGACAGATTTTGCATATCCTAGCTAAATATTATATCTATTATTATAAGTGTAGAATATTCAATAGTTTAATATACAGTATATATTATATGTACTATATCTAATAATATTTAACTATTTATTATTTTATATTAAAAATTTACTTTAATAAATAAAATTATATTTTTAATTTATTTTAATTTATAAATATTTAATTATTTCATATATTAATTATTTATTTATATATTTAGATTTAAATATATTATTCATTTAACTCATTATATTTTTTTTATACTAATATTTATATAAATCTATATATATATTCTAAATAATTAGTTCTTTTACTCTTGTAATTTAAATTTACTAAATAAATTTAGAACTACCTTTAAAAAGCTTTTATAAATATATTAGGGGTATTCAAAGTTAACACTTTCGGCCGAAAAAAACGTTTTTTTCAGATCGGTGGTTTTTCGTTTTTTTCGTTTTTTGCGACCATCGCCACACAAACTTTTTTGCGTCGATTTCGCACAGAAAAGACCAAAATCGACCCTGTTTAAACGCAAATCTGGCCCTTTTTTTTGCGAATTGTACCAAGAACAGCAAAGACAACGTGGGTTAGCAGCTAGTCTGAATTCGTAGTAGGCACAAGGGTGTTAGATCCGCCAGAGGGCAAATCCCGCCTCTCAGCGACTGTGTCAAATATCAAATACAGAACTTCACGTGAGCTAACAGGAGCGATTCAGTGACCAAACTTCTTTGAACTTGGCGAGGACACATGCCGTTATAATCCTCTGAATACGAGCGCATAAATATAGACAAGAATCGGAATGATAAGCGCCCCCCCCCCCATTCCCCTGCCAGATTGAGATTCAGGTTGCAAGGTTTGATCACGTGCTTCATCAGTTGCCAAACTACTTAGTCACTCCCCCCCCCCCTGACATGCTTATCAAGATTATCCCCAGACTCATCACCCTCATCTTGGGTGACGTCATCGTCGTCATCGGGTTTTTTGGGAACTTGTGTCTCCTCCTCTTCGAGTTAGGACTCCATCTGAGACCCCATCCCAATGACCAACGACCCCTTAATCCCATGTCGATTCAATCCCGCACTGCTTGTTGAAGCCTCCTCATCAATTGACTGCAGATGTCCGAAGAGGATCTCCCAATGCGGACATATGTCTTTGCACTGCTCTGTTAACGTCTTGACCACGGATACTTCCTTCCCATTAATGACCTTTGTCTCCATGATATCTCCTAACCCAGTTCGATCATACAAACACTTGGCTTCCCGATACTTCTTGAGCATAATCCCAATTGCACCCTTGGTTTTGATTCCAGGTGACTAATCTGGAGATCGATCACCTACTACTTTGCCACATTGATCCGAGTACTGCAAACATACTTTGAAGCATATTTATCTCGTAACTTGTATGCCAACAGCTTTCCCAGGTGTGTATTCCACTTGATACTCTTCGCCCCTCCCCCTACCCCCACCACCGTTTCATCCTCTTGGCTCTCTTTCGGTTGTGTCTTCTTCTGAGATCGTGTCCGGTTTGGCCTCATCTACATCCCGAGTTAGCTATGACTTGATTTACCGCAATTCTCAACCCCAGACCCTACCTCAATACATCCCTAACTCGATACGTCGTAGTGGTGTGTTGAAATGTGACCTGATCAAACCAATTATGTCTATCAAACCAATTATGTCGAAACCTAGTTCTAGCTCATGGCACATGTGCCAACCTGACTAACCCAACCTGACTAACTTAAAGCACTAACTACTTTTGCCCTAGCTTTTCCCTTAGCCTTAAATTCAATACATGGGGATCTTGGGAACATTCTACGTGGAGTAAACGGGGTTTTGGGGCGCATAAAAACGCTGCTTTTTTCGCCCTTTTTCGCGGGGTACTCAAAGTTAGGCCGTTTTTTCCAGCGTAAAAAACGCACAAGAATTTTGGCTCCAAATTTAACTTTGAATACCCCTATTACTTTACATTTTATATATCTCTATGTTCTCATACCCAGACCGATTTATTTGATAGGTAGCTATTGGCGAAATCGCTTGATCTATTGTCCATAAGTATGACTGCGGAGCTCACATTGATCTCTCTGAGCTCATATGCAGACTCAGTGAAATAAAAGTGATGTGGAAGCCACCCGGTTCTGAATACGACATCCTATGCCTGCAAATTCTTTTCTTTAGACTGGGGTAACAGTAGTATAGGACCGTGTTAGACTTTAAACGAGTTACCTGTAAACAATGTATAATATCTAATTGATCTGGAGTTGCCAGAAATAAGATGTCAAGTCGATACGATCACGCATGGAACCACTGTCAGTCCTAGGTCAACAACACCCGCATTTTTGGTACTGTGTACAGTAGTTTTTTGTATGCGTAGTCTGGCAGTGAAGGTCTTATAATCGCTCGATCTGTTATAGTTTGATGTCGATGTATCTGCTCATGTAGCAAAAGTTTTTCCCCTTACAGGATAGTGGTCTCTTTAGCGTTATCCGTTCTCGTTTGGTATCTTTAATTAACGCGTTAACCCAGGCATCTCGCCGGCACACCACACTAGAAATCTTTGGATCGCGTGCACACAACGGTGTCTGGTACCGTACCTCCCCCGACAGCACATCCAGTATCGAGCATGAAGCATGACCAGCTGGCGGGATAGGGGATATGTTCCTGACTCGGATGCTGAAGAGGACAGTGAGTTCTCGCAGGAACCTCATGGCCAACCACTATCACAGCACGACCATACATTGTCACTATATACACCTCTAGGAGACACCACTTCCCGCTCCGAGAACCACCTATGCTCTTTACCAGCTACATCTATACCAGCCGCCAATGATAACCATGGACCACATTCGCTGCACGCAGGCTCTTATGGTGATGATGATGGAGATGCCAGTATTGCCATGATGAACAAGCCATCAGCAGGCAGTGAGACTACCTTGAACGATCTTCAGACTTTAGACCCGATAGAGTTGCCCGAGGAGGAAGAGAATCAGGAAATGGTCCATTTTGATACTCATGGTAGTAACCTCCCGGCAAACAGGAAGGGAAGACATGCTCTGTCTACACCTTCTGGCACACCTCAAAGACCACAAACCCCACAAACCCCGCAAACCCGGCAAACCCGAATTTCCAGTTCGCAGGAATTTTCCCCGCTTTCTGACTTACCCTCAAACTTGACTACTCCCACTACCCCTCCACACAATGGTGATGAATGGGTTGCCGCATTCTCAGTAATTATTCCCCGAGCCTCGACTTCTGTCTACACCAATGCTACCGACCTACCAGCCGCCTTATCCTCCGAAGACGAGGATTTTATCCCCGGTCCGCCGCGCAATCTCCGCCAGCGAAAGCCAATCCAGCTCAATCCTTATCTTGTTGAGCAAGCCCGTTATCGTGCGACGCTGAAAGCTAGGGGTATCAAGCCAGTAACAATTCGCCCCGAGCAGGAACCGCAAGGCCAGGCTCACACAGGCCCCGAGGAAGAGGATTATCAGGCATCAGGTGATGATGAGGATGAAAGCCAACCCAGATGCATGCCACAGCCGCTGGGGGAGGATTCCCAATTGGATGAGATACGACTAGCTCAGGCTTCGCACGCTTCGAATGACGATGACATAGATTTTCCTAACGTTGCTACACTGTTTCAGGGACCCATCCGGAGGGACAAAACTGAAATTCAAGGGGTCAAAAGACGGAAGTTAACACACACATACTCTGATAGATCAACAACTGCACGACCTCAAGCTATTTGGAAACAGCCTATTTCCAACCTGGGAGCTCACACAGCAGACGTGCAAGAACTACGAAAATTGAGAGTGAATACTCCACCAATCCAGGACGATGTATATGCAATGCCGTCAGACGGATCTTCTCCAGTCCGCCCCTCTCAGAGACGGCCCCTAGTCCAGCGTTCAGTCAATACCACTTCGACTACGCCAATAGTACATGTGATCTCCTCGGACGATGACTCTACCCCACGAGCGTCAGGTCGACGAGACAGAGCACTTTCTATCTCATCATCAACCTCAACCATTTCCTTGTCATCTTCTTCTGCGAGTGCTACAAGCACTATCTCGGTGGATCTTCGCCAACTCCAAAGGCGCACCAATGGTGTCCTGCCAGCCTCATGGTGGAAGCTGGACTACCAGAAGCGGAAGGCTCAGGAGGCAGTAGCAGCTGGTAAGCGGCGGAGGGAGTCCATGTCATCAGCGCGGAGTGTCCATCAGCCGGGTATTGCAAGGGCCAAGCGCTCAAAAAAGCGTCGTCCAGAAGCTGAAAATGTGTCTTTTCTAGCAGGGGATAATGCTTCAGATAGTCAGAACGATGGACTAAATGAGCCGTGCGCTTTGCGATCTTCGAACCGAAGCTCTGATTTAACTGAATCTCTCCAAGGTGAGAAAACAGTTGGAGCATGGTTAGGATTAGACGATGATTTTATAATAGAGGATGACAGGATTGATGCAATGCTGCCAAAGTCCGGTAAGAAGAAGCAGACATTCCTTAATATATCACGAACCAGGAAGCCTCGCCAGAATAGGGAGGAATGCGCTGAGAGCACTCGACGCCATCAGGAAAATTTGGACCGGTATCGGGTGTCCGCTACCCATTCAAGGGCAGTCGTTCAACATACGCAGAGTGGGCCAGGCTCCAAAAGGGCGAGTGCCAGACCCCCTAAGCCCCGCGGCCCCCACCTCAGTGTAGTCGACGTGTACAGGTATCAAAAAGCTACAGCACAATTATCACCACCCCAATTCCTTAAGATCGCTCATAGGAGTGCGAAGATAAGAACTGATCAAGCACGAGGAGGCCCGGAGAAGAAGCTGTTTGTTTTGGAGACCGAGCACGATACCAGAGAAGTACAAAATATATTGAGGGAATGGAGAGAGGGCACACTGGACATTATTAAGTATACCCAGCGAGCACAAACAGAACAGAGAGGTCAAGCATCACGAAATTATGGGATGTATAAGGGAAACCCTCAGGGGGATGCTCCTATAACGCTAAAATCGCCGGTGGCACTGTCCCGGGTATCTCGAAGTCATCCCCCAGCAGCCACCTATCCTCAGAAGCTATACCAGGCCACTCTGCCGACTATTAGAATGCCTATTACAGCAGCAAATAGATCACGCAAAGCTCCACCAACCAAACCTCACCGGACTCGACAAACCGTCCTCAAGCCAGTTATAGTTCCTGCACAAGTCCAGGCACTCTCTGGAGTCTTCTATCACAAGTCAGCTTCAATAAAGCGGGCTGTTACTCCCCTCATTGAAATTTTGAGAAAGCAGCGTCCAGCTCGTCCTACGGGTTTTAGTCACCCGGCCCTGGCAAACTTTCTCGAGGATGGTGACCTAGTCGTGAGTCCGCTTGCGCAATTGCGGAATGAACAAAAGCAGGTGCAATCAGATACAATTCTGGTTCCATTAACTGCCCTACGAACTATTGACCCAGCCCATTCTGTTCCAACAAGACTGTCTATACGCAGAGCTCGGCGAAAAAATACGCCTCAACGAATAGACGCGGACACACGCGAGAGGCGCCAACCGCCGACGGAACATATACCGATAGACGTTGAGGAACCTATAGAGATTAATTCCATGCCAATCGCCCAAGGTAAATGTATAGCTGTTACTGGGTTTGCACCATATGGGACAAGATACTCCGTTAATTTTGATACCCATCCCCTGAAACCTGGCACCATATTCAATGCAGAGACTTTTATTGGAGGTGCTGGCTTATTAAAGGCCCTTTCTACTTCACCCGCCTATGCGAGATCCTTCTGTACCCGTATTGCCACTTGCGCATTTAATGACCAGACCTTCAACTGGGGTGCCTACCGAGATGGAATTGCGACCGAATTTGAGGATATCATGGAGAAGATCTTGGATGGTATTGACAAAGCTTTTGAGCGACAGTCCTATGAAGACGTAAATGCACACTTATTTGCATCAAAAGTCTATTCATTCTATCAGTTTTGCTCGAGCTACGTTGCAGAAGTCCTTCATTTCACCGATGCGGTCGATTTGGTATCGTTCGGGCAACGGTTTCTGAAAGTTCTCCACAACTGCTCTGTACGAGTCTCTACAGCTTTTAGCAATGCGATTGGGAAGCTTGATTTAGCGCTGCCGTCCACCAAGCTTGGTATCCAAACACAATGCTTCACATTGCTGCTTGCTTTCCAGATTGACAGGCTCTGTGTTGGGGCTGCAGGTGGCGTACGAAGATCACTCAACCTGGATGCTTCAATTAGGGAATTTTCTAGGTCGCTGATTTCCCGGCTTTGCCGGTGTGGAATTGAAGTAGTACGACAATGCTACGAAGATCAACGTTTGCGCAGTCGATTCGAAAGGGGTATAGGAGGGGAAGGCTATGTCATTGAGGCATGGGTAATAGCAATTTACACCCTGGATCGACTATCGTCCTCCAATATCACCTTCTGGAGAATATTGAACTCAGAACTGCGCTCCGGTGAGCTAGCTCAAGTCACTGATATTGGCATCTATGAACGATGTTGGAGGACGATGTTCTCTCTGCTCCCACTCTTTCAATTTGATCCGCAAGGCATTGTTGGGCAACCTGGGAAGCGGGAACACCAGATAATTGAGAACTGGGAATTGCTTAAACTGCTTGCCTCTGCCTTCTTCGGACTTTACAAGCACAATGGAGATAAACCCACCATCAATGATTACTGCAGGATAATATACACCCGTACCCACCATCTGATCACAAAATGGGGATGGATCAATCCTGAACCGATGATTGCAACCCTGTTCAGTTTCTTTGCCAGCAATTCTCTGCCTAATCTCAGAAATGAGCAAGACCACGGTTCGCCCTTGTTCCTCCAAAATCTCCATAAGCAACCTTCCGTAGTCACAGAAGAGTCCGATAGATGTTTCCACCTATTACTTAAAATCATTGCCGTTGGGATTCATTCGATGAAAGTTACTTCCCCCCTAAAAACGATACGCAATTATGTCTTCCGCCTCATGCCCAATCATCGGAGGCAGTATCCAAAAGAGGAAGACCTCAGCATCGAACACCTCACGGCTTTGCGTAATCACCATGACTTACTCTCGGTACTTTATTGGGCCTCTCCCCCAGGCTGTCGGCCCCCGGTTTCCGCTATGCGGGATCTTGTAGACCCCAGGAGCTCGCATATTCAGGCATGTGCGGTCAGTGTCCGGGCGTGGTCCCATTTGATTCGCTTTCAGTTGCATACAGAGGAAGATATTGCACTGCTCAAGCCATTGATGGACTGGTATGAGGATATATCAGAACAAATCCTTGCGCAGCACCATACATGTAGAGCCGAGGCTACAAAGCAGTTTAACATGGAGCGAGACAAGGGCAATCTTGAGATATCCGAAGCAGACCTAGAAGACAATATCCGCCGTAATCACAGACAACTTGAAAGTTTACTTTTAGAAGCCGTAAGGGCTTTGTGTACGGCAATGTCCAGTGTCAAAGGCAAGGTTCCGAGTGTGGTGAAGCTTCTTACACCAGCTGCGACGGGAAGCCTCTTCAACTCATTCAATAAGATCTCCCATAAACTGGTAATGGAGGGGCTAGAGGTAGTTACCCTGTACCTTAACGTCTGTCAGCACACAGCCGAGCCTCCTACGCAATCAGAATTAATGCCAGAGCAAGCGAGCGAGGAGAGTCAGGACTATGGCGACTGGTCGGGAATGGAAGATTTAGTCCTTGCCGGAGAAATGAAGGCTGCCGGACAGCATATGATTGAAGTAGTCTATGAGCCATTATTGAGGATGTTATCAAGTGCATTGGGCGCAGATCAACAACCCGCTGATATCTTGCTCGTTAAGGCTATTGATACTTGGGTGGGGGTGGCAGGGTTTCTCGTACAGCAGGGGCTTAAGGTTGGTTCCTATTTTTCCACATTCTAGAATACGTTGGTGACACGATGTTTATCTATAACCTTGCAGACATGGGATATGTACCTGGACAATTACAGTCGAGAAAGCTGGGCTTCGTTCCGAGACACCCTACAGACCAGGAAGTTTACAGCCTATTATATGTCTAGGCTAATCGACACCTGCCATGATGCCTACCTGGTACATCTTTTCTCCCTATAAGACCCATCCTCAAGTTGTGCCTAATTTGTGGTGTAGGCCAATAAATCCACATTCCTCTCCTACTGGCTGCAGACACTTGTTGAGCGCAAGGCTACATTGCAATATCAACATGAGTTCACAAACGTCCTTCTCAACGTTGACCCCGAAAACCCAGTCCTCCAAAACCTACCATTTATGAAGACAGAAGGCGGTGTATACAAAATCACCTTGTGCGAGTTCGAAGCCCGTCGTCTTTCACTTATTGGGAGTATGTTTACCTTGTTACCCTGAACAGTTATTTACCATACTAATTCCTCATATTTAAAGCTGTACTAGCGAATATGCGTATCTCGTATTACAACGCGCTTTCAAATCCCACGGCTATGCTCCTACGGGGAGAATACACCACCATGCTTCAATATCTCATGAACTCTATGCGCGAGAACTATCTCACTCTTTACCAAAGTTGCTACCCGAACCCACCCATTTCAAATACCCCAGTCTCTTCCGTTCACAGCAACGCATACGTAACCTTCGTTCAACAGGTCGTCTCCCTACTGCAACAACACACTCCCGACATTCTCCCTATTGATAAATTCTTCACTGATTCCTCTGCTTTCCCACTGCCTTCGGATGATCCAACATACCTCGTAGGAAAACTTCGCAATTATGGACTCAAACTCACCCAGCCGCGTGCACATAAACAACTTACTGCGTTTTTCCAGACTGTGTGTGACCGTGCAGCCGTAGATGGGGAGCAAGAGTACCTCGTCAACCAACTTGTTCTTGCAATGGAAGGTGAGCGAGAATACGGTGGGGACATGTTAACCCTTAGATCATTCCTAATGAGAGGAGTTTTCCCTGCATATGTACAGTGTGCATTTGGGTACGGGACAGCAGGATGGGTTTTAGCTATGCCCATTGTCCGAGCGGCCACCAGGGCTGTTGAGGGTATCAGGGCGGAGCTGGACTCCTGTGAATTCGGAGCTGTGAGGGCCGTTATTTCAGCCCTTGGGGGATGGGTTTTGGGAGTTCTCAGGGCGCTCCTGGAGGGTCTCATAGAGAAGGAAATGGCGGAACGGGGTTGGTTTTTGGACAACCCAAACCCCGTGGGGGTAATGCTGGTGTTAGCGGTGGAAAGTGTGGTAGGGTGTTTACCTGTTTTGGATTGGTTGGTGATGCAGCCTGGACAGGGTGATGATGAGGACGAGGCCGGAAATGGCCCATGGGGTATGGAGGGGAAGTGGATTGTTGACATGGTGGCAATATTGGTTCGAATCGTTGCCTGGATAAACGAAAATGCCTTCTACCCGCCTTCCGGTGCCACTATATCATCCATTCGCGATACCTGTAGAACAATTGGTACCATCTTTACCCCTTCTAGTGCCGCTAGAGGGCCCGCTAACGAATTGCAATACATCCAACACGCCTACCTAACCTCTCTTCACTCCTCACTCACTCATGAATGGCATGTTTCCACGACCACTGATGACCTGATGTTTTTCCAGAACGGGGCCCGTCGGATGGCTAATCGAAAGAGCACCACTTCTTGGATGGAGTTATTTGGTGAAGTCGATGTGAATGATCGGGAGAGCTGTAGAGCATTAGCTAAGAGGGTATTTTTGGAATTTTTGAAAGCGGCTGCGCGGACAGAAATCTGGGGAGAGGTGGTAAAGGAAGAGGAGAGGGAAATTTGGGAAAGAGAGATGGGGAGGGCAGGGAGGCGGGGGAGAAGAGAATTAGGAGTATTGCTGTTCTAGACCGACTAAGTTTGTTTAGGTGGGGAGTTGCCACTTGCATTTTATTGGGGATTTCACGTCTAGAGCAGGGCTTTGATAACTGTCTAATTTTCGTATTTTGTGGGTTGCAGTTTTGCTTTACTGTACAGCTTATATTTTATATAATTATACATCTTATAGACATTTTTTAAATCATTACTTGCAGCCTCGATTCCCAGGCCAAAATAACTAGCTAATAATACCTAATAGACCTCAAACCCGCCTAGCATTCTCTCCCTCCTCCCCTCCTTCCTTCTACTGCCGCCCTTGGGGATGAATCCTCACCGAGACGACAGATTGCCAAAAAAGGACTCCGCAAGGTCGAGGGTCACTATCTTGCCTTCTACCCGCTCTTTCCTGAGAACCCTCTTCATATCATTCTGTTTCCTTCCAACTCCAAAACCTCCCTCTGTGCACATGAGGGTGATATACGTCCTCATCTCCTCGTATCTCCTACACTCCCAGCATGATGTGTAATTTATCTAGGGATTCTAGCTTCTTGTACTATGTAACTAGTGCTCTCCTATTCTATTCCACTACTCTTTAGGTTGTCGTTCCTCTTACTATAGTCTTCTTATTTCTCTTTGCCTGCTTTTATAATTTAATACTCTTTCTTTATAATAGTATGACGGCGGGACAAGGGAGCAGGGCGATCAAGGGGCACGGCTAACGAGGCGGGGTGATATCCACGGGCTGTTAACGGAAGAGTATCACGGAGGACTGTCACGGAGGGGGCGAACCAGTTGGTAAAAAAGGCTAGGTACACGAGGGAGGACATGTGCAACCAGACTATCTTGTACATATCTTGAATCCACTCGGGATTCCGAGTGGCTCGTCATACGAGGCAGTGCCCGCCAAACTATGATAGGCCGCGACTCTAAGGTTGTACATATGAGTAATAAGTTCCCAAAAAAAAGGAACCTTTACACTATAGTCATAACCCAACCGCCAGCTCCCAACCCCAACCATAACGATGGACATCACAAAACAGCCCTATACCCGTTTGATGCAATACATCGCAGCCGCTGCTGCTACCATAAATTATACGAATTCTTTACCGACCACAACGGAAGCCGACCGACGTATGCCAACACAGCCTGAAGAGCTCGCTAACGGTTTCATCGCCGGCGGTGGCAGCCCGGGACGTGGTGCCATTGTAATGGATGCTCTTGCCAGCATCTGCGTGTCGCAAGCCACGGGGGAGGTCTTTGCGATAGGGTTACAATTCAACCACAAGGACAGCATTCTCGACATTCTCATCGCCGGCAATCACGACAAAAACGACTCGTTGCGCAAGGCAAAGCAGCACTTGGAGAATGTATTGAGGAAGGTGAAGGAGTTGGGCAACTTGTATGCGGAAGAGAGAAAGAAGGATGGTGACGTAGCGAAATGGAAGAAATGGAAGGATAACTCGCCACCAAAAGTGAGCTATCCCAAGGGCCATCGCATCACGCAGCGTGCGATGGAGTTGCTTGCAATTATTGTGAAACACTCGGCGGCAAAGTTACACAGGCGTATTGCGAAACGGTTGACTGACTTCATTGCTCTTTCTCAAGAGCTCTTGGGATATGTCAAGTCTAAACAAAACACTGCCAGGCCAGCGGAAGAGGACGACGAGCATAAGAAGGAAATGCAATTCTTGGAGAATCTCTTGGAGATCGCTGGCTGCATTACCTATATTTATGAGGCTTTGGGCAAGGAACCTAGGGAGCTGAAGCCTGAAGCCCTCAACTTCATTTGTTTAGAATTGTTGACTGCCTGGAGTAATTTTGACGTGCTTAAAGCAGCCCATAAGCATGATGTTTTCCGATATGTTGAAAAGTTCTCACCCCGAAATTCCTTTCCCCTAATGCATTACCTTGAGAAAGTACTTTCGATTTATGGTTATTTTACGACTCTTATGAACTGGGCACGCTCTCCATTTCTTCGCGTGAGTTTGAGCATGACGACCCGAGTACAAGTGCTTGCAGAGTCTAGCAAGGCTCCTAGCCTTCCCACGAACGAAGATGCATGGGAAGCTGTACTCAACGACCTCTTTGAGAGTGCCAATGTCGACCCTACAGATCAGTCCTTTGTTGCCGAGTCAGCCAAACACGCGTGGTTGAGATACAGGCCAAAGCGAGCTAAACTTAAACGATGCCCTATCCACTGTGAGGTTGCACTTGTTCAACACTATCACCAGAGTTCCTCTATAGTGCCCCCATTGTGCTATATTGGAGTAAGCAAGCTCTCGTGCCTCTGCTGTCATCTATTTCTTCGCGAGTTTGCCAAAGAAACCAAGAAGAACTTCAAAACAAGGGGCACTCACAGCAAGATTTACTATCCGTGGGGGTTTCCTGAATTAGGTGCACTTGATGGAGCGCTGGAAGGGAGGATTCAAGAACAAATGGCTACAGAGATTGCTATTCATGCGGCCCATCAGTTAATGGAGAAGGGTAAAGTCAGGAGCAGAGCTACCAGCGATAGTTCAGGGGCATCAGTGGAAAGTGGCAATGGGGACTCCCTGGCTGTACATGTACGTCCCAGACGCCCAATGGGTGATTTGCTGGATGCATTGACGAGGGGTGGTGGGAAGGGAGTGGGAGGGGTTATAAATAAGTAGAGAGCAGCCAATCGGATCATTGGTACATATGAATGGAGTTTGGTCAACCTCTGCAACTGTTGGAAAAACCTTCAAAACGTACTGTGAAATTGATGTACATGGAGTAGCAGGTAGTAAGTACAGTACCAAAACTCCTAGTGTTTTTGACATAGGAGTGATAGTGGTTTAATATGTGATTTTCATGCGTTTTCGTATCAAGTTGGAATCTGACTTTATTACGCTATCGCTTAAAGGGGTTTATTGCTTTGGAGACGTTAAAACGTGGTTACCGTGTACCTGATAATAAAGTTTTTGATACGAGATTGCTGCCAACACCAGATCAATTAGGTGTCTTAATGTTTTTTTACTATAAACTCGTGTAAATTCTAACACCATTTTACAGTGTTATTACTCCAGTATTATATGAAAAAAATTTTTCAAATAGGATGTATAAGTGCCGGTTGACTTTTATATCACTATTATTTCACAGATTTTGCATGTTGTATAAGCGGCGGGATTAGTATAAGCTCTACTAGAGTACTAATTTATATTAATATAATTAGAAAATAAGAAAAAAACCTTTGTAAAATATGTCTATTATAGTATATATTAAAAAGAATTTATGAAAGTTTCAATATATATTTGAATAGTAATATAAAAATATAAAATAAAAGTTTTTTTTTTTTTTTTTTAAAAAAAAAACCTTATATATAGTTAGATAATAAAATATTATATATTTTATATAAAAAGTTTAAATTAAAAATATATTGAATTCAAATTTAATATATTAAATTATATCTATTATAAATTTAATATATATATTTTATATTAATATTTATATATAGTATAGTTATAATAAAATTTAAATAAATTTAATAACTTATATCTTTTATTTTTAAAATAAAAGTAATTATATTATAATTAACTAAAAGTACTATAATTAAGTATTTATTTTATCTTTTTTTATACTTTATATTTTTTAATTTAGAATTAATATAATTATAAATAAGAGAAAAATATTTCTATTAAATTAACTAAAACTTTTTTTCTATTTACTATTTCTTTTTTTATAATAAATTTTAACTAATCTATATTTTTTAAGAGTTAAACTTTTAGTTTAACTATTTCTTTTTATTATATATTAATATTATATAACTTATTATTTTTTTTATATTTTTAATACTATTTATAAGTTATATTAGAATTTTTTTTTTTTAAATTTTATTTTTAAATAAAAAAATAATCTTTACTACTATAATACTAAAAATAATTTATTACTATTTTTCTATTCTATTTAACTATTTTATCTAGTCTAAAACTTATTATATATTTTTTTTATTTAAATTTTTTCTTATATTACTATTATATTCTTATTTTTATAATTATATAATACTTATTTTTTTAAAACTTAAACTTTATTAAGTAATTTATTTTTTTATTTTCTTTAATTCTAGTATATTTAATATATAGTATAAAATAAGTTTTTCTTCAATTTTTAGAGATTTATAAACTTTATATAAGATTCTTATAATTATTTAAACTTATTTAAAATAAAAGCTAAGTAAATAAGGTTAAAAGCTTAGTTTTTTTATCTTTTTTTATAGATCTAGTTAAGTTTTCAATAAAAAAACTTATTATATAGTATATATTAAGTATATTTTTTATTTATTTAAAATTAATCTTAATATTTATTTTTTTTTAATTTTTTTATTATATAAATTATATTTTATATCTTTATTTTATTCTTTTTATATATTTTTATTAATAATTTAATAGTTTAATAATTTCAAAAGACTAATAGTTTTTAATTTACTTTTATTTTCTTAAAAGTTTATTAAATATTAGTAATTTTTCTTATTCTAAATTATTATTATATATTTTAAGTTTATATTTTTTTTAATATTTTTACTATAGTCCTTATTTTCTATTTTCTATTTTCTATTTTTAATATTATTATTATATAATATTTTTGTTTTTATATTTTAAAATTTAATTTTTTTTTTTTACTTATCTATTTTATTTTTTTTTCTATAGTTTAAATATAAAATAAAAATTTAATAAATAAAAATTATTTTTTATCTTTTACTATTATTATAACTTTTTTAACTAATATTTTTATTAATAAATTACTTTTTCTATAGTTTTTATTAGATTGTTACAGTGTATGATGACATTACCCTGATACTTTCTATCATAATTATTGTTTAGGCTAACACTGAGTCATTACATATATAGTAACTCATGCGTGTAATAATTAGGTGATGATAGAATACTTTAGAAGTTTTAATAGTTAGTATATTCTATTATATTCTATATTAGGCTTACTACATGGCAATTGGTTAGTGATGGAATAGTTAGTGATAGAATACCATGAAAGCTGGTTAGTAATGGAATACTATGGAAGCTATAAGTGATTGTTACTTAAAATTTAAGCTTATTGCGATTGAATAATCTTTCTCTCTTTTTTTTTTCTTCTTCTCTATATAATGTCTTGTATCTACCTTTAAATGCAAGTACTGCCTTTTACTCTCAGTCTTTACTATATATACTCCTTGGAGTTATGTTTACAGTTACAGCCGTTACACTATATTATGTATATATATTACTCTACTGAGCATAATGACTATAGCCATAATGTCTATGACCTATCAGTCTATTTTTGAGCTTCCTACAGAGGTCACTAACCTCTTAGTAAGACTTCAAACTGAACTCACCTCTTCGAACAATGATTATACTACTATTGTTAATGACACTATCAGACTCCTAAACTCTTTAATAGCCTTACTAGACCATCAAGAAGAGATTCTTACTATACAAGCCTAGATTAATAACTTACAATACTAGCTTAGTGAACAACCTACTACTGATAAAATCTAAGAAGCAGACTAAGGCAGGGTTTTAAAAGAAGTTAGAGAAGTGATAGAGGTTCAGAAAATGGCTATCAATAATTTTCATATACAACTCACTAATATATAAGCTATTAATGTATGCCTTACCTAAGATAGCCCTACAGAAGGTCAAAGCAAAAAGATTCCGAACCCTGAGAAATTTATGGGTAAGGATTGAGCTAAGTTATATCCTTTCCATATCTAGCTACATCTAAAGGCAGGTACATATAGTGATGAGCAGGCAAAACTATATTTAGCTATTAACTGTTTGGTAGATAAGGCACTCAATCAGGTTATACTATATATATAGGAAGATCGAGTCAATCTTATCAACCTTACTGCTCTCATCACTATCCTTGAGAATGTATTCGGCAACTCCAATAAGATTAAAGATACAGAATATAAGCTTACTATAATTATACAAGGTACTAGAGATTTTACCACTTATTTTACCAAATTCCAGAAGTACACTATAGAAGTTACCTAGAATAAGGATAAAAAGTTATCTGCCCTCAAATGAGGTCTTTTCTACTGCTTATAATAAGACTTTCTTCCTGTCTATCCAGAGCCTACTACCTTTGATAAGTTTGTAGCTACTTGCAATTATTTAGATACAAAGTGTTAGGCCTTATAAACTCAGTTAGGGACTCGAGCTCTATTATTTACTCGCCCTATACCCTATACCACTATAACGATAACACTGACTACTCCTACGCCCTCTATACCTACTATAGCCACTGGCATTCAACCCGGACCAATAGACTTATCGACTAGATATAAGAAGATCTTGCTAGAGGAATGAGTGAAATGAATAGTAGAAGGGCGTTATTACTATTATGGAGGATTAAGACATAGTATGAAAACTTACCTACAGGCTCAATAGCATTCTCTCTAAGCCTCCAAGACTGTCACAGTTACCTTAGCTGAAGAGAAAGAATCTTCTACACTAGCATTAAAAGAATAGCCTCAGCTCGATAAGGTAGCGTTAGAGTGAGGCCAATCAAGTCTTCATTCCCTTTGCATATTTCAAGTTCATCATTGTAGTCTATTACAGAAGAAGAGTTAGATAGTAATCATCTTATAGTTACTTACGAATTAAATGACAATGACAGTAGTTCTCTAATTCCAACTTATGCCTTTTTAAACTGTAGAACAACTAGATATGTATTTATGAATGAGAAATTTATATGCTATTACCAATTACCCCTATACAAACTCCAACAACTATGTACCTTCGAAGTTATTAATAGGTAACTGATTGAATCAGGAACCATTACTTACATTACTAGAGTAGTGATAATGATTAGATAATATAAAGAACCATTAATCCTATTTATTACTAAACTTAGACATTATCCTATTATACTAGGAATTTCGTAGTTGTGATACCATAATGTCAATATCTGCTTTGCTAAGAATATTATTATATTTGATTCTAATTATTGCTTGCAATACTACTGTCATAAATCCTACTCTATTAGTAGTATCTCTATTCCAATTCTAGAATACCCCCAGATTGCTATAATTACTGGTTTAACTTTCTACTGCCTAGTTAAGAAGAAGAAAAAAGTAGATACTGCTTTTAAATTTACTGTTTATGAGCTTAATATTACCCTTATAAAACTAAAATAGCAACTAGTAACTAAGGATGAGAAAATCAAAGAAATGGTATTTAAAAAATACTATACATACCTCCCTCTCTTCAAAAAGATAGTTGCTGATATTTTGCCACCTTATCACTCTTATGACTATACAATCCCACTTAGACAGAGATTCATCTTCCTATTTGAACTA